>OY856409.1:1326233414-1326538414 GCA_963693085.1 Alisma plantago-aquatica
ATTGGTCATTGCTATGGTGAAAGGTGAGCGTGGAATTTTTTCACTAGTGATAACACAGGTTGCCGTTCCAGGCTGGTCTGCAATTGTGTTGCAGGCGGTGGAGACCTGTCAAGGGTATCATTGTGTTGTAGACACTGGAGCCAGGATGTCCGACCATTTGGATTGGAGGCAAGCGCAAATGTGATCAGTTTGCAGGCTAGCGACTTGTAGGTTAGCAGTACGGTGACAGTGGGGTTTGCAGGTAGTGGTTCTGATCGACGATGTTGAAGGATGGTTGCTAGAGAGCATGTCTCGTGTTGGTTGTAGGTATGTGGTGCCCGTCGACTGGTAGGTGGAGGTGATGGTTTTGTAGGTTTCCCAATCCTTGGTTGCAGGTTTGTTTAGGGTTCTTTCTTGATCTTGGGATTATAAAGGACGTCAGTGGCTAGCTGTGTGAAGCCCTATAGGAGGAGATTAGAGGGACGGAAAGTAATGAAGACTCCTCAGAGACTTCAACGTCCAGTTATATCGTTTCTTAACTCGTAAAGAGGAAAATGAAAACAATACTCTAGGGTTTTCAGATTGTCAGGAACGTGACCTGAAAGGCATAAGGTGAGGGGGATTTCAGGACCAAGGAACCAGAGAAGGGTGTAAGGAGGGGGAGGTCGACTTTGTATTGATGGCAGTGTTCCTTGGGGAAAGGAGCGATATTTTTTTTTGAGTGGGGTGAACACGAGCGTCACTTCCTTATTAAGATGCCAAGTCAATTAAAAAAAAGTTACTACCATATTTTGTAACTTCTAAACTAAAAATCCAATCGCTATGGGATTTTAACTATAGGTTTATTTTATATTTGACTAAGCTTTAAAGGCATTCCTATTAGCTATATAACATATATAACTCAATTTATCTCATACTTGATCCCAATATCATATATGATTAATACATCTCATTGATTCCAAATACAAGTCAAATTGAAAGTAATAGATGAGTTCCCAGTCAAACTGAGTTTTCTAAGCTCGAAGACATGAACGTTGACTAAAGGGTTCAAACATGCCAATTGATACTCAAATGAGGGTCTGGATTGCAAATATTATTCAAATGAAGATAAGAAGTATGAGAAATCTATTGGGGACTAATGGTATCAAAGTACACAATAAATTCTCAATATAGATGATTAAGACTTAGAATGAAAGACAACTTTGCAAAAGAAATCAATATTGAGAAAATCCATAGTAATAACTCAAAAATTCAGTATATTACACTTCTCTTTACTTGGTTGTTCGATCACCCTTACAAAACCAAGTTAAAACCCGTCAAACCTAGACTCCACATTAGGAACCCATCAATCTAACTTAGCTTTAGTGCCCCCTCTCTCCCTGAGGATCGACCCCTAAATTTTCTACTCCTATATTGCGATATGATCTCATGTTCTTGAAGGTGAAGTGTGTCGGTCTATGTGAGCATGTATATTTAGGATCTTATAAATTTAAAAGACTAAGGATGTGCATCTCGCGCATGCTCCAATGGTGCCTAATAATTTTATTGTTTTGATGAAGGAGTAGCCCAATGGAGTCATTGTAAAGACTCAATCCCTATTACAAAATATTTACAAAATTGTGTTAGAAAATATAAACAATTTTTTTGTAAACGTTCTTCACATTAAGATTCACGGAAGCTTATACATATGGTTACAAAATTTAAGAAAAGGCATGATTCTTATAGATTCTTCAGCAGGGGACAACTCTTGCACATCTCTCTAGGTCTTGTTTGATCACCTGTTCATGAATTCTCGAAGGAACAAAATCACACATGGACCCGAAGAAGGGATATATGGGTCAGTAGAATGACCGGTATAAAATTTGTTAATTGAAAAGTAAGAACAATATGAACCTATCCACAAATGTTTTTAATGAAAAAAAATGTAAAGTAATAAAAAAATACGTGCAAGTATCAAAAGGTAGCAATGGATTTTCAATTCATTAAAAGATTCAAAATTCAAATTTTGAACTAGTAATTCATTTTTTTAATAGACATCAAATATCAATGTATAGTTGTTGGGAAAGTCATATATTTTATCCATGAATAACAACTACACACAAACTATGTTTCCTAGTATATTGAGGGACCTCATGTCCTTCTCTCTGTGCAGCGTCGTGGAAACATTATTCTACTAAACTAATGAGCACTAGCCTACCCTTTTTAATGTTTAAATAATGTGCTACTATTTTAGGATTTATTTTTGGTATCTTTAGAGGAGGAGGTTTAAGGTCTACAAAAATTGTAATCCAACTAACATAACTAACCATGCATGCAATGAATGTGGAAATAACCCTCTAGATAGAAATAGAAATCTCATACCTTTGAATAAAAAGTATCCAAAATGCATAAGTTCCAAGTATTGACTGTAAAGGACAATCAAGAGAAAAATCTACAAATTTAGAAATATGTTTGTCATTATATGGCTTGGAATCAAGTTGGTTTCAATTTTTATTTTTTTATTTGTGACTAGTTTTTTCAATCATGGACTGCTATTCATATTTTCCATTATTCTTATTTATAAGGTTTCTAACTAGGTTGTGTGTAATCAATATTACATATTCAATTGTTTTAATCTATTTCTTATGTCTTAGATTATTCATAATTGTCAATATAATTAATGTCCCTAGTTTATGTATGATATATTTATTATGTAGATAACCATCTCAAATATTGTTAATCGCTTCATCATATTCTATCTCCATGGCTTCTGATGTTATTAAGTGAGCATATAGTACATTGAATGTCTAATTTACCTACGAATGCATAGTTATTCAAAACATTATCCTTTTAAAAAAAAATCTTCTTTCCTTGATCTAAATTTTCATAAGAGTGTTCCCATTACATTCATCGTGATTCATTGATATTTGTTGTCTTTTTAAAGTACCCTTAACATATATTCTAGGGTTTTAGTCTTTTGTTTCTCAAGATGTAATGATATGATTTTAGAGTTTTTATGATTATCAACCCCTAAAATGAACATTCTCTTATCTAATATCTTATTAATTAGGCTAACACATATTAATTGAACAAAAGATAGGCTTCACATTCCATATAATCTGACATGTAATTATGACCATAATGTCATGGTTAAATCTATTATTATCACTACATAGATAACCATACACACCACTATGTTTACTACTAGAATCATTACTCAACTCGATTAACAGTGTGATATGTAACATGTTCATACATCTTCCTACCACTTATGGTTACAATGGTATTACCCTACTCAAACCAACACTTCCATAGAATTTTACTAACTAACAGGTATACTAGTATGAATAGTTATTCTTTCTTTAAAGGATTACTATTTTATGCTATATATTAGGGATTCTGATTAGCATTTGTTATCATATTTACTACAGGTGCGCATGTTAAAAATATGTCACTTAGATAGGTAATCATAGACACTACTAGTTTTGCCTTAAGTTTTTTTTTTTATGACCGAGAGAACTCACTCCGGATGAACCCAACAAATTGATTCATATTATTTTCATGAATAAGTTATTAATGGATGGTCGTTGTACAAACTTTCAATCTGTCGGCTAGGTTCTGCCATCAACGTGTGCTATTGAATTATTGATTTGTTGCATACTTTGCTAGAGTTTCAGGCATTGGCATATATACTATATCGTTAGATAATCAGAGAGCTTGATATTACCAAGTCATCATATATGTTATGAGTTAGTTATATACCAGTAGGGTCAAGAATCATCTAATAGATATAGGTTACTAGGTCAAGATTCATAAGTGTACTGAAAGGAGCATAAATTCTGATCTAATTCGCTATTTTCATTCGTCGGCCTATCTTTTCATTGGTTTGATTATCAAAGTATGAATAAACCAAAATTAGAGGAAGGTGATACTCACCTACAACTTTTGAGTTTTGAAGGTCGCTTCTCGACGCTACTCAAGGGAGTGGGGCCATGATCGGGGTTGCCTATAGCCCGGTGTTGATCGGGCGGTTCAGTTGGCCAGAGGAGAAGGAAAGGGGTAGGGCGATGGCTCAGATCTCCAGAGAAGGACCCTCACCGGAAGTGTGAGATGGAGTTCACTGCTGGGAGCGCTAGGTTTGGGTTTGATACGAGGTCTGTACAATGCCTCATGCCTGCACAAATTAGTACACATGGTTGTGGGTCTATCTATTGTCGATGCAACCAGGCAGTGCGCCATGGGGATGTGATGGTCGTAGCTTGTATTTGCAGATCTGTAACTGATCGGGCTCAGACTTCCGGCCGGCGACGGAGAGGTCAGAGTTTCCGTAGAGGTGGGAGAAAGGAAAGATGATGGTGACCGACAATTATGCTTTGTTAACTTTAGATCACTGTCAGAACTGCCAAAAGAGGGGCCCCATAATTTTATTTTTCTAAACATCTCTAGCTGTTATGAAATTTTTCTAAACATCTCTTGCTGTTATGAAATTTCAATTTGTGTCGTTTGTGACTTCCGTTAACCCTTCAGCAGTTACGCTCTCCGCTCCCATTCGTTCGGCGGACTCTGCTACAGCGATAGCGCTATTTCTCCGCAGAAGTCTACAACGCACATTCAGCTCCTCTTGTTCTCCTCAGCTACTCCTGCTCCGCAGACGTCCACGAGGACCACGACGCCTCTTGTTGTCATGCTGGTGCAACCGTCGCCAAATTTTTCACCGGCAACAGCAGACGCGGGGTGAGAACCGAGAAGGATCCCTACTCTTTCCCTTAAAGATCATCCATACTGGACAATCTAAAATTGATAGCGGAGGTTCAGGTGTTATATATAATTCTGACTTGATCTTGAGTCTTTCACTGCAGACTTCGCTGATTACGGCCCCCATTAGTTCGTTGTAAGTAGACTGAAAATTTCTTCGCTCATTCTTACCATAGTTTCTGACTCGCATGCGTTCTTACTCGGCGGCAAATTGCCATTGTCGTTCATAACTTGTTTCCATTGTATATGAATTATTTTTTCAGTCTTCTTTTGAATGTATAACTAAGAAAGACTCCTTCACAGTTCTAGAACCTATCGCATATACATCTAGATGACGGGAAGTAGTTGTTAGATGGATTAATTAATACGACTGATATCGAACATCTACTGACATTGAACAATCTATTTGTACACGATTGTATAAATCTAGAGGCAAAATAGTACTCTATGTTTGTTCTATTGAATGTGTTTCTTCTAGAAAGTAAGATAGAAATATATATAAGAAATAAGAACGCAGAGACTGAACCTGATATAGAAATTTCTATTAAAAACTCAATTATTAAACCAGTCGTTTGAACTCGATTTCGAGGAACTGGACTTCAGTTCTAGAAAAATAACTTCCCTAAAAACTCTAGTTACAACAAATCAATAGGTGCCACGATATACAAAAGTATTGATTAATGATTGCAACGTACTCGGCCACTAGGTTGTGATTTGATTTTCACATTCTACTAGTCCGTCTCTTGCCATCGTGTGTATTGGAATTAATTAATCGGAACGTCTTATTGTTAGAAAATAAAGATTTTATTCTCATATTCACTTCAATGTATTTCTGTTTCGTGTTTGGAAACGTCCAAACCAACTAAAAATATATATTTTAGTTGATATTCTTGTCACGTGTTTGCTTTTTTAAACAATGATGTTGCAGCGATACTATAAGAATTTTTAAAATGACACAATAAACTCATCGCTAATCTTTTACTTTGGTTGTCTTCTATGTTTGGCAGTTTGGTTTACTCAACATGCCTCTGAAAAAATATCTATTCGAAAGTGAGAAAAGAAAAAAAGAAGAAAGATGAGCAATTTCTAGCTACTCAGAAAGGTGCGCTTGATAAATTTATTTCCATTATCCTACAATCTTCTAAAGATGTTGATAATCCTGATCAATCTAATGAAAAAGTGAATGATGATGATCATGTTACTATAGAAGTCGAAAATGTTATTGGGAATGAAAATGCTGATGAGGTTGAGGATGATACTGACGACACTGATTTGAATGTTGGCAACTTAGACGGTGTTGAACAACTTCTCCCTCCTTTTGATATTTATGATCACTTAAATTGGGATAATATTGACAATAAAGATAGGGATATTTTAGTTGAAAAATGCCCTAAAAAGAGAACCTAATCTTGTATTTCCTTTAGATGACAATAAGAGGCACTTCAGCAATGAGGTGACTCATGATAGAAAGTGGCTAGTTTACTCAAAATATGTTGATAAAATTAATTGTTTTTGTTGAAAGTTGTTCAAGTCTGAGAACAATAAAAGTACACTAGCTCATAATGGGTTCAAAGACTGGAAACATGTTAGTGAGAGACTCAAGGAGCATGAGAATAACATCAATCATCTCATTAATATGAGCACTTGGCATGAATTAAAAGCAAGATTTAGCAATAAGCAAACTATTGATTAAGAATTGCAGAAAGAAATTTTAAAAGAGAAAGAGTGTTGGAGACAAGTTTTATTAAGAATAGTGTCGTCGTTAAGTGTTTTGCTAAATGTAATTTGGCTTTTTGAGGATCAGATGAAATTTTTTTCCAAGATAGCAATGGAAACTTTTTGGGGATAATTGAAATGCTTGCAGAATTTGATTTGGTAATGCAAGATCATGTTTGACGCATTCAGGATCATGAGATTCACCATCATTATCTTGTCAATTCAATTCAAAATGAGTTGATATCTCTTTTAGCCCACAGTATTAAGAGTCCTATATTAAACATCATTAGAGGGGCTAAATATTTCTCCATAATTCTTGATTGTACTCCTGATGTTAGCCATCAAGAACAAATGACTCTCATTGTACGATGTGTGAACATGTCTAGTCAAAAAATGAAAATAGAGGAGTTGATGATATGACTGGATTGGGGCTTTTTAATGAACTTGTAAATGCTCTTGAGTCTCTTGATCTTAATGTGGAGGACGTGAGAGGTCAAGGTTATGACAACAGTTCTAATATAAAGGGAAAATACCAAGGTGTGCAAAAGCGGTTACTCGAGGTAAATCTCAGAGCATTATATATGTCTTGTGTTTGTCATAGTCTTAACCTCACTACTAGTGATATGGCTCATTCTTGTGTTCCGACTATTTCTTTTTTTGGAATTATACAACACATATATACATTATTTGCAAGTTCTCTAAAAAGGTAGAAGTGTTTGCTTGACAATGTCTCAGGTTTGACTATTAAATCACAATCCAATACTCATTAGGAGAGTCGTATTAAAAGTGTGAAAGCTATTAGATTTCAATCTCCTCAAATCAAGTTGATTCTATTGGAATTATCCAAGTCTCGTGATGATGCTAAGACACAAAGTGAAGCAAACAGTCTGTTTACTCAATCGAGAGTTTCGATTTTCTATTGGGTATTGTTATTTGGCATGATATTTTATATATTGTTAATACAGTAAGTAAGAAGTTGCAATCCAAATCTATTTGAATTGATGCTACTGTTAAGTTATTGAATGATATGGTGTCTTTTCTTGAGAAATACAGAGATGAAGGATTTGGTTCTAGTATTGTTGTTTCTACTGAGATTGCCTCTAAGATGAATGTTGAGTCAACTGTTCAAGCTAAGGATCTCATTGTTAGGAAAAGAAAATTTGATGAGAATGGTGATGATGATGATATTATTCAATTAGAGAAAAAGTCTTTTTGAGTGAATTACTTTCTAGTAGTTGTGGATATGACAATCACTTCTTTGAAGGAGAGATTTGAGCAAGTGAAGATATTTGAAGATACTTTTGGATTCCTATATAACTCAGAGATTTTAAAATCATTGGATGAAGATACCCTAAAGGCATGTTGCACTAAGTTTCATGCTACTTTTCCCATAACAGTTCATCAGACATAAACTTGGATGACTTTTTTTCTGAGTTGAAAGTATTGCAGGTGAGTTTGCCAGAAGAGTAAAAGTCAGCTACTGGAGTTCTTGAATTTATAAAAGATGTAGATTGTTTCCCTCATATTTCAATTGCTTATTGTATTTTGTTGACAATGCCAGTGACAATAGCGTCTGTAGAAAGGAGTTTTTCCAAGCTAAAGTTGCTGAAAAATTACCTTAGATAATCAATGTCTCAAGAAAGGTTGAACGGTTTGGCAATGTTATATATTGAGAAGGATATTTTTGGAAATATTGATGTTGACATTGTTATTCAAGATTTTGCATCTAGAAAGGCTCGAAGAAGTCATTTTATATGATGAGTGAAGCTAGATAAGGAGATGTCTATTTTTAATTTTTACGTTCTTTTTATTTTGATTTGTAAGAACATGTTCTATTTTTTATATTATAGTTTTTACAATTATAACTAAACTTGTATTTATTTAAATTTGTTAAATAAGAGTATACATATGGCCCATTTTTTATCTTGGCCCCGGGGCCTCTGAAATGTCTGCAACGGCCCTATGTGGGAGATATGCTAGAGTTTTGTAGGTGTTCAAGTGGTGAGGAGAAGCAGGATAAGAGGAGGGTGCGTTCAGGGCTGAGGGTTGTTCCTGTCATGGGGCTTACAAGTTAAGGGATCATATATTGTGGGACGGAATAAATTTTGATCACGCTCACATTCCCTGACGCTACTGTCCCCTCTTCTCCCACTTTCTTTTCTGCTCCAATAGGCTACTGACATGTGACAGCTAACAGTAACATTGCCCAAATTAGTCCACACAAAAGGCTGGAAAAGCTGGTTTGAGAAGATGACATGGAAGACATTAAGTGGGTGGTTGGTGGATGTTAAGTAATAGACTAATGAATTTGTTTGCTTATAACTTTTGAACCATGATGTATTTTTTGATGAAACAAAAACCATTGGATTCGTATGAAAAATGCAATCCAACAAGACTAATGTTGATATATTTTTAAGAAAAAATATATAAGTGGTATGTAAATGTGATGTGATGAGAGAAAAAATAGTTTTTTTATAAATTTTAAACCATGATGAATTTTGAATGAAATAAAAACTATTAGATTTATGATAAAAAATACCTTCAAACAAGCCTAACGTTGAGAGAAAAATAAACTACTAGTAAATATCAAAAAAGGAACAATTAACAAATCCAGAAATGAATTAACGCTCAACGCTTAATTGACACCTAAAAATAGTTCATTGACGCCCAGAAAGAATTCACTGATATCCAAAAGTATAAAAATAGAGCTCAAGTAAATATTGTACGCGTTAAATCATGACCAAAGTAATTTACAATCAAAAACAATATAATGGCGTCTAAATTGGTTTGTTTGATACCTAAGAACAACTTAATGGCACCAAAATATGGTGATACACATTAAATAAGGTGTAAGAGTATTTCACACCCATCAAAAACTTAATGATGCCCCAATTGACTAATTGACTCTAAGAGATGGTTAATTGACGCCTAAAAATAGGTCATTGACACCCAAAATTATAAAAATGACTCCTAAGTAAATATTGTATGCGTTAAATCACGAATAAGGATAATTGACAACCAAAAAGAATGTAATGGCACCCAAATCGATTTGTTTGACACCCAAGAATAACTTAATGGCTCTGAGATATGATTGTATCCATTAAATTGAATGTAAAAGTATTTAACACCCAACAACAATTTAATGGCGCCCAAAAATGATTATTTGACGTCCAAGAAGTTAATAAATCCACAAATGAATTGACACCCAATAATTAATTAACTACCTTAGGTGTTTCAATGACACCAAAAAATTATTCATTGATACCCAGAAATATAAAAATGACACTTAAGTGAATATTGTACATGTTATATCACATCTAAGATAATTGACAACCAAAAATAACATAATGACGCCTAAATAAGTTTATTTGACACAAAATTAACTTAATGACACCCAAATATAGTTGTATGCATTAAATAAGGTGTAAGGGTGCTTTACTGACACCTAAAGGTGGTTCATTGACGCCCAAAAAGGATTCACTGGCACTCAAAAATATAAAAATGACGCTCAAATAAATATTGTACGTGTTAGATCATGACTAAGATAATTGACAACTAAAAACAACATAATGACGCTGAAATAGGTTTGTTTGATACCCAAGAACAACTTAATGGTGCCCAAATATGGTGGTACATATTAAATAAGGTATAAAGGTATTTCACACCCAACAACAAATTAATGATGCCCAAAATGGCTAACTGACACCCAAAGATGATTAATTAACGCTCAAAAATAGTTCATTGACACCCAAAATTATAAAAATGATTCCCAAGTAAATATTGTATGTGTTAAATCATGACTAAGGATAATTGACAACCAAAAATAACGTAATGACACCCAAATAGATTTGTTTGACACCCAAACTTGAATTGAGTGTAAGAGTATTGGACACCCAACAACAACTTAATGGTATCCATTAATGATTGTTTGATGCCCAAATACTTAACAAATCTACAAATTAATTGGCGTCCAATGGTTAATTGACACCCATAGATGTTTCATTGACGTCCAAAAATAGTTCATTGACACCCACAAATATAAAAATGATGCCCAGGTGAATATTATACGTGTTTTATCACAGCCAAGATAATTGACAATAAAAAACAACATAATAGCACCCAAATCAATTTGTTTGACACTCAAGAACAACTTCATGACGCTCAAATATAGGTGCATGCATTATATAAAGTGTAAGGATACGTTACACCTAATAACAACTTAATAGCGCTAAGAAATGGTTGATTGACACCCAAAGATGATTAATTGACGCCTAAAAATAGTTCATTGACACTTATAATTATAAAAATACTCCCAAGTAAATATGTATGTGTTAAATCACGACAAAGGTAATTGACAACAAAAACCAACATAATGGCACCCAGATAGGTTTGTTTGACACCCAAGAACAACTTAATGGTACCCAAATATGGTTGTAAGCACTAAATAAGGTGTAAGGATACTTCACGCCCAAAAAAACTTAATGGAGCCCAGAAATGGCTAATCGACACCCAAAGATGGTTAATTGACGCCTAGAAATGATTTATTGACACCCAAAATCATAAAAATGGCTCACAAAAAAATATTATTTGCGTTAAATCACAACTAAGGATAATTGCACCAATAACAATGTAATGACGCCCAAATAGATTTGTTTGATGTCACAAAATAGTTTATTGACAGCCAAAAGTATAAAATTGGCACATTTAGATATTAGGACAATTTAGTATTTTTGGGCGATGTTTAGCTATTTTTAGGCGGTATTTAGTCATATTTAGGTTTTTTAACCATTTATGGGCATATCACTATTTTTGGTGCTTTAAGTCATTTTTGGGTGCTATATAGTCATCGTTATGCATCTTTAGTTATTTTTAGGCACATATTTATTATTTTCAAGCACTTAATTTTTGGGCACATATATCAATTTTTGGACGCTTTGAAATGATAAATACATGTTTAATTATCATGAATACGTACCTACTTTCCTCATATCCTCCATTTACTGATCTCACTTCCCATCTCTCATTATTTCTCTCACTTCTCTCATCTTCCCCCACCACTTTTTCCTTCACTTCTCTAATCTCCATCACCACTTCTCTCCTCTTTTTTTACCTCTTTCCTCAAAAGTATATCAACATTACTCTTATTTGAATGTATTTTTATCACAAATTTAGTGGTTTTTATTTTGTTTAAAAATTCATCACAGTTTATAAATTATAAAGAAACTAATTTTTTCTTATCACATCACCTCTACATACCACTTTTTTATTTTTTTCTCAAAAATGTATCAACATTGGTCTTGTTGGCTTGCATTTTTAGAAGAAATCTAATAATTTTTATTTTGTCAAAAAAAGTCTCACAGTTCAAAAGTTATACATAAAACAAATTTATTTCTCTATTACATAACCTCCACCCACCACCTCATCCAATAAACACCCCTCGACCTCACTTTGAAATTACCCTAGAATGCCACCGCCACCTCACCACCTGCCACCCTACCAATACCACCTTCAAAAAGGCAAAACTTCTAAAATTTTCACAAAACTTCTCAATTTTTTCAAAACCACCGTCCAACCTGAACTTCACTTGCGTGTGACCGAGAATGCACGTGACCAAATCATTTTCATTGTGAGAGAGAGGTTGGGACAAAAGTTGAGTATAGAAGATTTGGACCATGTTCCTAACTAGCTAGTCGGCGACTTCCTTTCATGTTTCTGTCAAAGATGAAACTATATTAATGGATGATGAGAAGTAGACTGAATCCTCTCAGAAAGTTGCTGACCATTTAATTTTTTGGGAGACGGAGTTACTAACACTTGAATTGGAGGAAGCCGTGGAGAGGAGAGAGGGGAATTAGCTTGCCACTTCCCTATAACGGTCGTCATCGCCATTTTGATCAAGTCATGGGGGAGCGGTCAAGTTGGAATCCACAATTAGACCTGTAAATGGATCGAATACGGAGCTAATACTACTATATCTGATATCCGAATTTGAAAAAAAAACAATCTGATATTCAATCTGATATCCGACGGATATCATGTGATAATATATGAATCTGATCTGACAAATAATATTGAATTCGGATAAATATCTGAACTGAATCAAAAGTCATAATATATTGTTATTAATACGTTATATATAGAAAACATTGATATCACTATGAATATATATGATAAAATATCTATATTTTTATATTTTTATATATAGATAATATATATTTGATAATATATATATATAAATTTGTCGTATTTTGAATTTTTTTTGGAGTGGATATAGCTATGTCGGAAATATTATCCGAAATTTTCGGATATGAAATTTGACATCCTAAATCCAATCCGGATTATGCGGATGTTGTTCAAAATTTTGGACTCGAATCTGGATCGAATGTGTGGATTCCGAATATCCATTTGCAGGTCTATCCAAGTAAGCTAGCAAATCATGCCGTGGGTTTGAGTTATTTAAAATACAAGGGGAAGGAATGTATTATGTGTCCAGTTCGACGAAGGTGGGAGAGGGATCGTCGTTGTGCTCTCTTGTAACAACTAGTTCCTCAATGTTTAGGGTGTGCGCCATTTTTAGGTTTGACTTGGTTAATAAATAGGTCATTTATTTATCATAAGACCCTATTGAATGAGTAGTTTCATATCTTCTAAACGAAAAGCCTGATTCCACTGATATTTTATTTATCATGCCATTTTTTATACAACTATACATAAAAAATACTAGAGCCATCACTTATAAACATAGTATATATAACTTTATTATTCTCTAAATTAACACTGATATAATTTTTTTTGATATGACTAAATTTTTTTCCTAGAGTTCAAAGCCATTAGTTAAAAAGTCAAGAGCATTTGATTCATGGAAAGTCAAATAAAAATGTGTAGGCCCAACAATATTAAATTGCACAAATCGGTAATGGAATGACTAATTAAGTAAAATGTGAGGACCTTTTAAAATTATTTCTCAAGAGAGGAGAGTCAAATCATTAAGACAAAAGAATGAACTTGAAGACTAATAATATCCAAAAATTTGATAATTGATAAAAAAAAAATGAAATGAGACGTTGAAATAGAGGACCAACTAGTGAATGAAATCAAGTTTGAGAGTTCCAAATATAGCTCCAAATGATTTTAGTGTGCAAATTTCAGAGGATTCCGAATTATAGCTCCAAATAAATTTAGTACCCAAATTCCAGTATGTTACAGTCATCATCTATACTACGAATCCAGAGATCATTTACGACGTCAGAAGAAGATGGATGTTTGGTTTAAAAATTCTCAAAGTGGAAAGGTTTGGTCCCCATGAGGTTGGCGATGTGTTGAGGGTAATAGGGAAGTGATATGAAATAGGTCTATGGTGTTCTAAGAACTATGAGAGGGGTGCATGGAGTTCAATGATGGCCATCATAGAAATCAATATAGTCTAGCCCAAGATTGACCACACTTCCATGTGAAGTTGGAATTCGTTGACTCAATGAGAAGGTGTTCTTCTATGAACCGCTCAAAATGTCTATCGTCTTGATGATGTGTGTATGAATGGTTGGGATGAGGTAGATTATATCCTGAGCATTCTTGGTGAGATTGAAATCACCTCATATCATCTATGTTAGATTGTCATGTGTATTGGCTAGATGATGTAATTCAGCTAAGAAAAGATCTTATTAGTTTCCCAGATCACCATATACTAGAGAAAAAATAATCAAGATCTTGATTTACATTTTTTGAAATAGATGGTGATGCTATATGTGTCCATGTCGTGACTGATAATCCTGAGAGAAAGTGATTCTCGTCCAATAATCACCCCACTACATCCAATAGTAGGTACTTGTTTCCATTATTGTATGTGTTTTCCTCTTATTATGTGTAATTGAAAGGAGGTGATATGTGTCGTAGGTTCTTGTATTATGATGAGGTTGATTTTGTTCCTTCTGACATAATTTCTAACATGCCGATATACGCCTATTAGCACAAGACGCACCGTAAACATTTCATGCAACAATGATCATAGCTAAAAATGATGGTAAAACACATAAGTGTATAGAGAACATTAAAACATGGACAACGCTACCATCTAATTGAGGGGTAAATATGTTATATGGTCCATCTCAAGCTCACATGGTCAATGGTTGTTCCATCCCAGATCCCTTCCAAGTTTTGTGAGAGCTATGTTAGTATCCAATAGTGAGTCACCAAATAAATTAACAAATGAACAAAGTGTATAGTTACAATATTTTGTATGTTATCTAGATAAGATAACAAAGTATCAGTATCATATCTTATGAGAGTTTTGGTTTGCCTATTTCATCAGCTATGAAGAAATTCCTCTTTTTTTGTCCTTGTGTTGTATTCTTTGAGTTATTGCCAGGTGGGATTGTGTTGTCCATTCTCTTTCTCCTGTATGGATTATGTAGGATGTGATTGTTTTTGTTGAGTTCCTCAATGACCTCATATTTGAGTATTTCTACCATTTTCATACTTCTTTGCTATGTGTTGAAATGTATGGAGTTGGGACAATATGGTGTTGGTTTTTATTAGTGTTGTGGATAGTTTGGTGGTACGAAACATGCTAGTATTATGGAGCTGAGACAATTGATATGGTGGAGTTTCAGACTATTGACCCTTGTTTTGGTGTACCTATAGATTGTATCTGGAGGAGTATGGATGTTCCTTAGATCCCCCATTTTGGGTGATTTGAAGGTTTTGGATGATCGTGATGGGTGCAAATGTGTATGCTATTATGGTATTATGGTCTAGGTGTTTTCTTCATGTCTTTCTGGTTAAGCCATGATGTGGAATAGTTGCTACGTCAAGAAAGATGAAATGTGTAATAGGTGGGATTTCACCTATAATGATTGACTATATATATATATATATATATATATATATATATATATATATATATATATATATATTCTCTTGAAATCAGATTTTAATGGAGCCAAAAAGTCTGATTTCTTTGGTTGAACACAAAAACAGCCTTACTAAAGTTGTTGTGGTAAAGAGTTTTGGTAACAATATATATTAAAGTGGTGCCTACAGTCGAGGCAATCTTTATAAAGACATGTACAAATTAAAGTGAGGTGGACAATTTTGAATGGAGACCCAACTACAACCTCCCTTTGGTGACATATCAACTTCAAGAGTGGATGACCATTTAGTGTTATGTGCCTGGAAAAAACTATCACCATAGGGTAAGGTAATAGTTACACCAATGAGGTGGGTCATGTTCGGAACCATTAGAAAGGGAGCACAAAAGCTGATCATTGGAAAGGATCTTCAGATATGGTGCAACCAGGAAGGATAAGAGCAATAGATTTAGTAATATATATCGTGAGAACTTGATTGTTGTCTAGATTTCTACATATGGTAACTAAATACTATGCCAGTTAGGATTTTGAGTAATCTCATAGAATTTACAGGGAGGTCAATGACATCAGATTAAGGCTATTCACCATGGTAGGTAAGTGGTTAGATAGTCAAGGGTAGGGAAGATGAAGAGAGGCATATGAGAGTGACCAGGTAGGTCCTAAGGTGGAGCATATGTTGGGGATATATGCTTAATTGAGAGGGGCAGGTTACATCCAAGGGTGATCTATGTAGAGAGGGAGAATGGCAAGTTTGCATGGGTAGAAGTTCACGATTGGTGGATGGTGTCAGTGGAGACCCATGTGTGCGGGAGCAAAGGATACAAAAAGGGATACTCAAAAGGGTCTATGTCATATACTCACATGTTTTGGAGATTGTAGGAGGGAAAGGTGCTTTGCATGGCGGTAATGATGAACATACTAGTTTGTTGGTCCAATGGCGGCATGCGATAAGACAAAATGAGCGTTATGAATGGATTGAGGCAGGGGGGACAATGAGTAGAGTCTAAAGAAGCATTTCACAATTTTACAAGGGGTACTTATTTTAAAAGTGTCCGACACCACGACAAGCTTAGAAATGTTTCAAAAACTGATAGTTGAAATGTTTGTTTCCTAGTTGATTACACACCAACTTCGTAGATGTGTTTAATGTAATCGTATTCCTTGGAGATTTTGGTTCATTCCACATGTGAAATAGTGTCCATTAGATATTTTATGAAAAGAATTATCTTCTATAAATATTTTATAGTTTTTGATAGATTCATACCTTTGGGTAGGTTGTTCTTCTAGTTGTTCATGGAGATGTTCCCTAGCTTATAAACTATTAATTGTGATTGTATTATCTTCAGTTGAATTTGTGATATTTTAATGGATTGATGACAATTCTCCATTCTCAGTCATCTGTGGTGTATCTCACTCTGGTTCTCCTTAATAATGTATCTGGAGTATTTTGTATCTTCCCATTTCCTTCCTCCTGCAGAAAGTGTGTGGTACTGACAAAGATATGGTCTAATGAAGAATGATCGGTCGACATCCTCCATGAAAGTAGGTGGGAGGGGTAAGGATGGCCAATATCATACAAAATACTCATGGAAATGTTGGAGTCTCCAATGGACAGAGTTCAATGATCCACCCTTGGAGTAGACCAAGATTCTCTATGATCGTGTTCCATCCCTACACAAAACTAAGTATTAGATCAACATTCACCTGAAAAAGCACTCTGCAATGTCTATTCCTCAGGGTGAATGTGATCCATCCATGGTTGGTGTTGTAGTGTAAGTATCTCCAATCTCTATGTAGGGCGATGAAGGAAGTAGAAATTCCAACAATCCTCACTCTAATTCTGGAGGCCATATACAACCACTATTGGCGTGCTCCAGTCTTGAAAATCTCCTTGTTGATAGAGCTTCAACGAGAATGTGTCTATCTTTATAGTTGTTATATTTAAGAAGTCTAATCTCAGAAGCTACTAATCTTGTTGTATAGAGCTTCAATGAGATTGTGTCTATCCTTATAGTTGTGATATTTAAGAAGTCTAATCTTAGATGCTACCTGGGGAAGATGATGAGAATATGACTTTATGATAATCAAAAGTCTTTCGATCCTTATCACGGAGGAGAAAATATGTGAAAGGTGATTGTATTACACTCTGAATAATGTATCCTAAAATGTATGCACAAGAAGAAGGTTTGGACAAGTGTATCCTTAAATAATGTGTCTCTGATATCTATCTTTGATCGGAAAGGTCACTTGTGGTTATAGTTATGTCTAGATCTAAGGTGTTTCCACTGTACTGTTTCAGTACATACAACTTCATGGAGCCAACTAAAGCCTGACCAATGTGTACCTTTGTCTAACAATGAAGAAGAAAACCTCCAACAAAGCGACTTTGTTTCCGCAGGGGAAGGAAGCTATAACCTATGTTTTAGATCCAAAGCAGCAAGAACATGTGCTCAAAGTGGCCGCTATTGAGGCTAATTATGTATCATCAATGAAGATAGAAGCTACCATGTAGATGAAGGATCGAGCCCTAAGGGTGTGTTTGTTAGACGACAAATCATGGGGAGAGGAATGATGAGAAATACAAAGTGTTTTTTAATTTCTATGGTGATGGGGAAGGGGAAAATTTTCATGGGGAATCTATGAAAAAATTTGGCATGTTCTTGTCCCCATGGACAAGCATGTTGAATCTTAGGAAAAAAGTTTCTCTCAAGACTTCACTACTTATTTAGACACATATGTAAAAAAATGTTTGAATAAATAAGATTCCTATTTGTGCAAGATATTTTCTATAAAAACTTTTCCTTCCCAGTCCTATACCCATATAACAAATAGTATTTTATAAGTTTTTCTCCATTCTTATTTCATTCCCATGTACGTGTTGCTTAACAACACATTTTAATAACTTTTCCTTCCCTGTCACCATCTCCATCCCCTTCCCTTCTCCTTCATCATCCCCTTCTCACCACATGCCAAACGCAACCTCGCTGGTCTGGTGAAATCCCTAGTGTTGTAAGAAAATCTTGTAGGTAGTAATAGAGAGGCTGTGTCAGCATGATGTCGAGGCCCTTGAGGAGGAAAGGTGGAATGAAAGTTGCTATTACACGAGTAGAACTGGGAGGGAGGTAGGGTTGAGCATCGGACCGGGCTAGCCCGACCCAGCCCGCTACCCGACCCGCAAAACTCAACCCGAATCCGTCCCTAATGATAAAAATGGGTGGGTCGAGTTTGCATTGCAGTCCCGTTTTATAATCTGGGTCGGGCCGGGGTTAGTAGAAACCCATACCCGAAAGCTCGAGACCTGGTTCGCATTATCACTTCCTAATAGCATGCAATATTTACTCATATATAATTTCCATTTTATTTTTTTCACCGTAGGATCATGATCCATCTAATGGTTGATCTTAAATCAGCCAACTGCCCTAAATACCTAAAACGAGACACAGCACACAGGCACGGAGGCACCCACCTGCACGGCCACATATCGCACGGCGCACGCCTCTAGTCCAGTAGTTCGACTGTTGCGACTTGCGAGATAGCAAGAGTTTGTGGTTTTGGGGCCTTGCCCTAGGCACGATTCAGTGAAGAATTGTTCTCCTTGGAGTCTTGGACGCAACAACGGAATTGCGCTGGTCCCACTGGAGCAACGACTCCAGCCAAAGCTTCGGATTCTCCAGTCTCCACTCTCCCTCGCCAAAAGATTCACAAGGTGCATATCGTCTCCCCCAAATCTTTGTGGTCCGACCCTAGCTCCTCGGCGACTCCAACTCATTGCAGGTTGCCTATCGGCTCTAGCTTGCTAATTGTGTGTTGCATTGCAGCCTCGCGGCCTCTCCCCTGCTGCCTGCTGGAGTGCAGATCGTTGTTGTTCTGCAGCTTCTGCTGGTCTTACACGTTGTGAGCAAAGGAGGCGTTGCTGGTCTTGCACGTTGTGAGCAAAGGAGGCGCCATGTTGGTTGCACTCTCTTGTGAGGTAAGAGTTTGATTGTACTTACTCTTTCTCCGTGCTCAGTGTCTATATGGTTGTGCGGCTTGTGCCCCTTCTCTTGTCCTGATTTCCACAACCCCTATTTGTTCCAAGCCACATTGTCTAGTGTTTACTATCTGCTATCTAGTACATACGCCATTAACAATCCTAATCATATTTTTGTCAACACCATCTACGTTCCAAAGGATCATATTCTTCATGTAATTAAAAGCATATTTTGTTAATTTTTTCAGACTGTATTTCTGGATTTGGGTGTGTAAGGGGAAGGAGTCTCTTAGATATCAGACAGGATCATCTGAGGTGTGTTTCTAAATATTGTTATATTTGTTATAATAATCAGTGGTGTTATATACTTAGATATTTATTGCTGGTTGAATACCAAGTTAATCTATAATATAATTTATTTTTGTATAGATGTCTGATGCAAATAATGAGACTTTGGACAATATTGAAACCAAAACGTTCATGTAATGCAAGAAGAACCCCTTGTTGAGAACAATGAACCTCCTGGAGGACCTGGACCTGATAAAAACCATAAAAGGAAAAAAAGAACATCTGATGTTTGGAACCACTTTGTAGTCATTACTGACAAGGATGTCATAGAAATATGTAGATGTAACTACTGTAAAAAACGTTTGACATGTAATTCTATTAATGGGACAAGCCATTTGAGTCGTCACTTAGAGAGAACATGTCCATATTATAAGAAATCAGATAAGTCTCAACCATTGTTACATTTAAACAGTTCTGATAATGGAAGCACAATCACTACTTGGAAATTTGATCCTGAGAGGAGTAGGAATGATTTGACAAAGTACTTTGTGGCACATGAGGTCCCTTTTAGGATAGTGGAGAAACATTTCTTTCAAACTTTGTTGTTTAATTTGCAACCTAAATTTCGACCTATTTCTCATTTCACTGTTAGGAGAAATTGCTGGAAATTGTATGAAAATGAAAGGACAAAACTCAGGGAGACTTTAAGGAAATGTACTAGAAGGATTTCCATCACAACAGATCTGTGGACCTCAATACAATCAGTAGGGTATATGTCTATCACGGCTCACTACATAGACAATGATTGGAAGTTGTGTAAGAAAATAATTTCATTTTGTGTACTACCATCTCCTCACACTGGTGAGAAAATTGTTGATATGATAATCAATCGATCGTTTGCATGACTGGAATGTCGAGAATCTATGTGCTATAACTATAGACAATGCCTCTTCAAATGATGTTGTTGTTAGGAATTTAGTGAACCATTTTTCTGTGAAGGGGGGCTTACTTCTAAATGGAAAGTTGTTTCATGTGTGTTGTTGGGCACATGTTCTAAATCTTATTGTTCAGTATGGGCTAACTGAGTTGAAAGAATTGGTTGGAAAAGTTCAGAATTTGGTGAAGCATGTGAAATATTCACCTAGGAGGCTACAAGAATTTCGAGAAGTAGAAAAGATGGAACGCATAGGTAGTAAAAAGGGGCTAGTGCTAGATGTTACTACTAGATGGAACTCTACTTTCATGATGTTAGAATTTTCTCTTCTATATCAGAGTGTCTTTACTAGATTGAAAGCCCGAGACTGTAGTGCTTATGATGTTCCAAGTATTGCTGAATGGAAAAAGATTGAATACAGATGTGGGATTCTTGAGGTTTTTTATAATTCCACGAATATCTTCTCTGGCCATTTATATTCCACTGCAAATCTATTTTTTGAAAAGATATATGAGATTCAAAGTGAATTGATACATCTGAAGGACAGGGAGGATGATCATATTAGAAATATGGCCATGAAGATGCATTCCAAATTTGATAAGTATTGGAGAGATAAGTATACTTTGTTGCCTTTGCACATTGCCACTTTCTTAGATCCTCGTTGCAAGTTGGAGTATCTTCATTTCTATTATAGTAAGATATATCCAGAACTTGATGTAGAATATTATATGTCAAGCATTGAGGACACAATTCGTACTCTTTTTTCTGAATACACATTATTATATCAAGAGTCTCAAGAACCATTTGGAGTCTCTACATATCAAGTGGTGATTGATAATGTAATCAGACCTTGCAAGAGGAAAGGAAACATAAGACAAATGTTTTGGAAAGAGAAGAAGGAGAAAGAAAAGTGTAATGTGGATTCGAGAAAGTCTAAAATTCAGTGTTATATGGATGACAACACTGCTGATTATGAGCAGGATGACGATAGATTTGATATTTTGAGATGGTGGCGTGAAAATTCAAACAAGTACAAGATTCTCTCTAGGATGGCACAAGACTTTTTGGCTATTCCAGTCTCTACAGTAGCATCGGAGAGTGCCTTTAGCACTGGAGGTAGAGTGCTTGATCAATACCGCAGTAGATTGGATCCAGACATAGTTGAAGCCTTGATTTGCACCCAAGATTGGCTTCATGGGGAGAATGCAAGTGAATCAGATGACGACCAGGTTGAACTTAGTGAGTAAAATATCATTAGTTCTTTTGCATAGCCTTTTATTTATGGTGCATCTAAACTTTTTAAACACTATTTCAGAAAAAGCTCACAATATGGATGAGGTATGAGCTTGACTTGACTTGTGGAAAATAAGAGTAAGTTCAACATATATTTAACTCTACTTTTTCTATGCTATACTATATTGCTATATGATTTTGGATTCTTAATCAAGTATTTTGATGCAGGAAATGAATCAAGTGAACATAGGATGAACATTTGAGCTAGATCTGAGCTTGGATAATTCTCAAGAGTTTACGTTTTCTGCAAATATTTTGTAACCAACTCTAATGTCATTATGTGACGTAACCTAAATTTTGATTTGGTTGTAGACAATTTTTATTCGTGATTGATTAGCTTGTGAACCTACGTGTGGATGTCATTCTGTTTGAACATGGATTTATAAGCAAATAGTAGCAGCCAACTAGCCGCTTTTTGCTATATTTTCTGTCATATAGCAGCAAATTCATTTTTGTATGGTTCACGGATTTATATGTATATGGCATCCGTAGTTCTCCCTCTTTTTATGTCTGCTTACTATGTTTTCAGTCCATATAGCAGTAGTAGCAGTGCAATTTGCTAGCTGCTAGCCTGTTAGTTTATTGCTGAATTTAGTTCAATTTTTATCCGTTCACGTTGATCTTTCTTTCACAATGTCTTCTCAAAAATTACATAATGCTGATGAGAACGTATGTGATGTTAATGGTGATGTGTGGTGTGTTAAATGGTGATTGGTGATGCATGTGATGTGTTAATGATGATCTGTGTGATGAGAAAAGCACATGTGAATGAAAATATTTTTTTATCAGCAGCACGTGTTTGTATGGTACTAATTGTGAAAAGGAAGTAGTATACGAGATGCACCAACATAGGGAACAATTGACCATGTTCTCCATGTGTGTATTTAGTTCAGATAAAATGAAAATATTTTTTATTGCTTGAAATGCATTCATATTCCAGATTTTGCAGAATACATAATGATAATATATAAGATGATAGCACATAGGGGTAGCAAGAAGTACTTTTTGAATATGGTCTGAATAGATGTTGACTGTAGCTATTGCATTCTGGATTTATCGTGCAAAGCGGACCGGCCCGAGCCCGGCCCTAATCCCCTATTTCTAAGGCGGGCCGGATACGGGTTTCTTTTATAAAAACTTTCCCGGGCCCAAACCCGGCCCGTAACCCATTTTTAAATATAGATCTGGGCTGGGCCGATCAAAACCCGGGGTGGCCCGGCCTGATGCTCACCCGTAGAGGGAGGGAGGCGCTTAAACTAGGAGACCCACTACGTCTTCTAGAAATGACTTGTTCAATGTCAAGATCGAGAAGAATGAAAGCAGAACATTCGTTTCTACCACGATTTCTATTCTGGTCAGTTGGCCGAGAGTATAATAGGGCCTTTTCTAGTTTGGGAACCAACGTGTTATCTTAAAAACAGAAAAATGAAAAGCCGAAAATGCAACTGCAACCTCACTTGTTTAGTTAGCTCTAGTTGGACACAGTGATTTCACTTGGTAATTGATAAGCCTTTAGGGGCCGTTCGGCCCCAACTTCGCAGCATACCGGTGTTTATGTATAATTGGGTTGTTAATTTGTATATCGCAACTTTTTTCCGACATTTGGCTCAGTATTTGCCTATAGGAATCGTCGAGATTCCAAAGCCCGCCATGTTCGGCGGCAGTGAACAATCACGCGTCCAGTGCAGCACCAGCTCCATCTCCTTTAGCGTGTTGCTGCATGTACCGCCCCAATGCTCACACAGAGCGATGCCTTTGAATAAAAAGCCGAGCATGTACGAAACTGCGGAACTTGTGAAGTCGGGGCCAAACGGCCCCTTAGTATATCTGTTGAAAACTATGTGGAAACTTTGATTCCAATGCAAAAATCTCAGGAGAAACTCAACTGCGTCAAAATTTTGCGCTGCTCATTTTCACACAGCGAGGCCTGCGCCTGCGGGTAGTGGGTTCTACATCACATCTACCCCGGCTATGCGAGCTGCGATGCAAACCGTAACGATCCTGTCAATCAGAACTGCGGTGATTCCAGCTATCGCGACACTATAGTATATCCAAAAGAAGCCTCACTTACCGTGGCAGCGCTAAGGCCGTTTATTTCGACGGATGCCGTCCCTGTTTTTTGGTTCTGATAAAAAGTTTGCACCTCCCTCTTGTTATCTTCATGATGATGAAGTTGAAGACGAACGAGCATTTGCTTCTACTGTGGAAGAATAAAGAACAGAATCATTTCAATCATACCGGCTTTCATAGATGGTCTTTATTACCATTTATCCACAACTTTGAAGCCAATCAAACATCTTCACCCCGGGAGAGAAAAGTAGGAGAAAATATGTAGAAAAGAGAGAAAAAACGAAAAGAAATATTTATTGTACTCAATAACTTTTAATCCATAACATTCTTTTTTGACGAAAAGAAAAGTTTTTAAATTATTATAAAAATTACATTCTAAAAAGACTATTGCGACATACTTCTAAGAGAAATAACATAAAATATAAAAATGGGCATTGCATATTGTGAATGATACTCATTTTCTGGCTAATACTAATTCGATAATGAGTATTATTGCATGCCATTATTTAAATATACTACTTATTTTTTTTATAATTATATTTTAAATTAAATATTGAATGAGTAATGTATTATATCTTTTAAGATAGTACCCATTTTCAAGGATAACACATTAACTGAAAAATGAGGTTGCATGTCGTTATTTTAAGAATAGTACTCATTTTCTTAGTAAATAAGTAAAATGAATATTATATGAAAAATGAAATGCAACACACATTTTTTATTTAGTGTGATACTCAAGAAATGAGTACTATCCCCAATAATATTATGCATGCTCATATTATTACTTATTTAAAATACAATGACATAAAATGTGTTCAATACTAAAAAAATTGCATACAATACTGATTTTTGATTTAGTATGCTACTTGAAAAATGAGCACTATCTCTAACATACAATACAATTTTATATTCTTTATGATTCTTCTCAAAAGTATGACGACAATATTTTTGTTTGAAATTATTTTTATAAGAAATGTAATACTTTTTATTTTTCCAAAAAATCATTACTTATTAAAAATATACATAAATAAATTTTGATTTCTTTTATTTTTCTTTCTTGCATTTTTTGTACACAAGTAGTGGACAACAAATATAATGGAGTGTTGAAAACATGTGTCGGTATCATTACACATTATGGAAAGGGGAGCTTAATGTAGACAATTAATGTAAGTCCCATGACCTAGCTTAATACTAATTTGTACTTATCTTGCTTAATAAGATGTTTAGAACTTTAATATAATCCTTTGAGATGTTTTGTTATCATGTGACATGCTTATGTTTCAAGTTTGGCTCTGTTTGAATGTTGTTTGAGCTATGTTTGCTTATTTTGGACCAAAATGCAATTTACCAAAGTTGAGGGGTTATTTTGCAATTTTTCACATGTTGAGTGTGTACTTAGTGCCTTAGAATCATAAGAGAGAGAATGATTCTATGGGACACCTTGTGGGACCATGGTTGATGAGGTGGTGTCATGTGGTAAAACTAGGATTTTGATGGTGTCAACCTTGTTGTGTTGCTTGAGTGAAACAACCCTTGTCTCGACCTTAAGAGTGTCCCATGTGAGTGTCTCGACTGAGACACATCCTGTAGGTGGTTTTGTCTCGACCATGATGGACTTGGAGTGTTGGGTCGAGATAGTTTGTCCGTTTGTGTTTCGACCTTGGTGTCTTGATGACCTTTGTCTCGACTAGGGTGTATGTGGAGCTTTTGTTTCGACCCCCCTTGATGTGTCTCGACCAAAACCAATGGGGTTGGGGATCTAAAGAGGTCGAGACCCAATATAGGTTGTATCACCATCTTGTGCATGCATGCATAATGTGGTTGCATGGCTATCTTATTGATGGACAAGTCTTTCTTTAGTGTTCTAATATGTAGACACCTCACATATACCCTACTTCCCTCCTCCTTTCGGTGTATAACCCCTTTCCTTCATTATCAAGCCTCCTTTTTGTCTCATCCTCTTCACTCTCCCTTGAAACTGACCTTTGAGCTTTGGGAGAAAAGGAGATCTGATCCTAAAGCTATGGTGGCCGATCAACCTTGCTTGAGGAGGGATTTGTGCAAGATCAACTCTTGTGGTGGTGATTCTTCACTTGGTGAGTGGTTCTACCTTCTTGATCACGTTTTCCCCATGAAAATCCATCTTCTTCTTCCTCTTTCTTGGTCGTGGACTAGGGTTCTATCGTGGTGGTCCTCTTGAGAGAAGCTCCTCTTCACAAAGGCCCTTAGATTGTGGTTTTACCATGGTGGTAACTAGTGGGAGGATGTTTTCTTCTCTTTTTCTTTTGGTTCGACATAGGGTTTCTTGCCCTCTTTCTAGAGATATTTCTTAATCATGGTGTTCCTCTTTTGTGAGGTGGTTTTGTGGTAGAAGTGCTAATCAAGTTGGGTTTCTTTTCTTCTCTCTTATAGCTTTCAATCTTTGAGCTTGGATCACCACAAAAGGCAGGTTATATAACTTCCACATTTACTATTTTGGCACATAATCTTGCTCTTTTGTTACTGTTTCTATCCCAGAAATGTGCTCTTAACATTCCAAAAGGTGTTACCATGATTTAGGGTTTGATCTCAGATGATAGATCTATGAAATTTTCTTTTAATTCAAAAACCCTAATTTCTCTTGTACTCGATTTTGAGATAAATACAAGATGGATAGTTTTCTAACCTTAATTTATGATTTCTACCTTTACGAATGGACATTAGGGTACCTTGGTGTGACATGGGGTTTTGGTGCTGATTTGCACATATTGAACATGAGAAATCATCTTTCTTAATAAGGCTCTTTTATGGATATTTTATCATATATGTTTAAGGACTTTTAGAGATCATCTTTTTATTATAAGCAAGTGTATTTTACATCTCAAATTAGGGTTTCATATCATCCCTCAACCGCTAACCCTAATACCATCACCTCCCACATTTTTGGAGAGTACTAGGGTTAAGTACTACTATTTATGTTTAGCCATTCATATTTGCATTATTTTATGTGGACCATGACCTTGTATATTAACTATGTACATACATGTGCATAGGTGTCTCGACCACCCTCAACACATGGGTCTCGATCACTCTCAACACATGAGTTTCGACCTCCCATAACACCTATGTCTTGACCACCACAACATATATGTGTCTCGACTCCTCACAAATCAAGTGTCGCGACCAAGACACATCATCATGGTGTTATGATTGAAACCAACTCAACCTCAAGTTGTTACGATCATGACACCACCTAGGCATGGCGTCCCGACCACAACACTAGGAGACACCTTAATGGGGTGTCGCGACCGGAATACATCAAAGTGCGCCAACCCTACTATCAAGGTGTTGCGGGTGAAACCCAGTGGTGTCATGACCGCAACCAACTTAATCTTGACCTATTATGTGCATGACACATCCTGAACATGCGTCTCGGCCATCATACTTAGCCATGTTGGTCGCAACGTCATCCAGTACACTGAGTGACCATGCAGCAATGTTGCGTCAAGGTGTAGGGGCCACCCTTAGGGGTTAGGGTGTCGTGATCAAAAGCACCACGTGTAAGGGTATCGACTGTGATGTAAGATCAATGGTTGTCTTGATCATAGGTCATCTATATGCCCAATACCATAATAGGTCCAAACAAGATTGAAAATAGAAGATTGGAAAGTATGAATACCAAACGCCAATAGGAGTAACTTTCCATACAATGATGCTCATTAAACCCTAAAAACATGGGTCACAGAAGGTCACTTTGAAGATCATGATTAAGCAAATATAAATAAGATTTTTTGTGCATGAAAATAGCATCAAAGCTTCTATTAATCAAGATAAATGAATCATAAATAAGATATTACAGTACCATAGATAGGGATCCAAATAAACACACCCATCTTCCATTCAACACAAAATTGGGTACTATGATTTTAGGATTTATAACAAGAACAATATTCTCAAGAATCCTTCCAAGTCTAAACCCTAAAACATACTATTTCTTCTATCACAAAGAACATGTTTTTAATAGATAGAACAGAACTTATGATCAGGTTTAAGATGCACATAATAGATGTAGGAAAAAGTATATAACCTGCCTGATTTGGAGAGAACCAATCTCCCAAGATCACAAGCTCCAAGAACTCCAACCAAGCTTCAAAACTTCGGCCAAAGGATCACCTCAAAAGAGAAGGAATCCTTGGTCACAAAAGAACTCAAGAAAAAGGAAAAACAACCCTAGGCCGAACCAAAGAAAAAAAGAGAAAGAGAAGAAAACTTCCTCTCACTAGTTGCCACCATGTTAAAACAAAGTCTAAGGCCTTTTTGAAGCGGAGTTTCTCTCAAGAAAGCCACCATGGATGATCTATATAGTCTACGGCCAAGGGAGAAGAAGATGATGGAGATTTCATAAGAGGGAAAACGTGATCAAGAGTTAAGACCACTTACCAAGAGAAGAATCTCCAAGAAATCAGCACCAAAGAGTTGATCTAGCACAAGATCTTCAACATGCAAGGTTGATCGGCTACCCAAGCTTCAAGATCTGACCTTCTATGCTCCTGAAGATCCAAGAACGATCCCAAGGAAGAAGAAAGAGAGTAGGGCCAAAAAGAGTTTCTTGCAAGTGAAGAGAAGGGGTTATAGACTCAAAGGATGGGGGAAGTAAGAGATTATGAGGTGTCAACATAATAGACCATCAAAGGACACATGCCCTCCAAGAAAATAACCTTATCTCCACTCGCATGCATATTTCAAAAAAATTATGTTTATCTAGAATAAGTGTAGTAACCTCCAAGTTCGGCTACTACCTTGTCTCGGTCAAGACACATCTCATGCCCACTTGGTATCGACCATAACCATAAGCACCATATGTGGGTAGTGGTCGCAACACTCAAACCCTAGCTTAGTCACCATATTAACAAGGCAAACCCTAGAATCACCATAAGGTGTCACATCACTAACCATGATTCCAACAAGGTTCCCCATATAATAACTTTCTCTCTCATGATTCTAAAGCATAAGAAATATTATCAACATGTGACAATTTGTTAGATAACCCTCACTTATGGATAAATCACAATTTAGTCTAAAACAAGCACATGTATATCAAAGGTAGCTCAAACATCAATCAATTTGTACCAAAGTGAAAATATAAGCTTGTCACATGATATTAGAACTTATCAAGAGTTTAGATTAAGGTTTAAGCATATCATTATACATGGTAAACACAATTAAGCATAAAGCTAGGCCAGGGGTCTTGCATAACTTTTCTACTTATTTGAACTGTGTGTGTGTGTGTGTGAGACAGAGAGAGAGAGAGAGACAAAGAGAAAGAAGGGGGAGCCAGGCAGTACAATGAATTGAACTAGTGATTTATGCACCCAACTTTTGTGTGTTACAACCAATTTTAAGAGATTCAGACTATTAATCATTTTTAGTATCACATCAATATGCTTCATACAAGTTTTGAGCTCATTTAAACACTTACAAGTCATGCATCTAAGTGGTACCAAATTATGCATTTGAAATTGTTTCAGGTGGTCAATTTTGTAGTCATCGAGGAACGGATTACATAAATCCATATGAGATCAAAATTTTACGTCATTTGTTCATGTGATGTTTGACATAACCAACCTGATGGACTTTTTAAGAGCATGGCCTTCATAAGTAAATTCAACTAGAGTGTACATTATCATCAAGACACTCAAGTGTATTCTAGCATGGCTCATATACTCAAAGTTGGTTGTTTAGTTTGCATAACAAAATTACTCATAATAATAGTTATACTACGTTCATGTTTGAATGGTTGCAGATGTCAAAGTTAGTGTTTTACTTTGCATGACAGAATTAGCCAAATTAGTAATTATAGTAAGTTCATGTTTAAATGTTATGGCATACAAGACATTTTTAGCATGATAAACAAAACAATGTATCAGTGACAGAGAAAAAAAAAAGATGAAAGCAAATATTCATCATGATTATAAGTTAACCAATTTAACTATATATATAACTATATATATATATGTGTATATATGGAATTTCGTTACTATAACAACTACTGACTTCAACAACGTTGGGAGCGAGGTTTACATGGCAATAATTACCTCAACAACTACTCAAAGTAAAACAACTATTTTTTATGACAAACGATGGGTTAATGACAGTATTTTTCATTTTTTATTTGGTTTGGTTTAGAAATTGTGCGTGATTGAGCCCTTCTTTTAGTTTATATATGTATAGTCCATCTAGTATTATTGCATGTTTAACTTCCTAAAATGACGCTTATTATCACAACTAGTCAAAGCAACAAAATGCAAATCTTCACCAACTTCCATAAAATGTTGATAATAACGTTGTCCAATGAGTCACAAATCTAAGACGTCACATGTTGTACCCAATAATAATTTAACATTGATATAAATATGCAATAGTTTATTTGTAATATCAAATGAGTAAAATAAAAGTATGGTTGTTTCATTATACAATTACATATATTTTAAATATTACTTTTATCTTTAAATCATACAATGATAAATAAATATATATATATATATGTTAATATATTCCTTATTTTTGTGGATTAATGCACATCTATAATTTCTTTCTCTAACTATTCCATCAACATGGATTTGGTATTCTATGTAAATTTTAAAATGAATAAGACAAAACAAAGAAATCATTTATTTTTCAACATCTTACATAGTGATAGTAGGCTGTAATAGACTTTTACTTATCTTTTATCACAAAGCTTAGACCATAATTTGATCTATTCTACATTTATATATTTAACTATTAGAAATTAATCATACATTTTTATGCAAAATAACTCAAAGATATTGACGTGATCCAAACCCACTAACCAAATTTGGGGACCGTCAAGGAGGAGTTACCATTAACTAGCCATTTTATCATATGATATAAATTACCTTACTTTTTTTCCTTATACTAGTCATAAAAAACTTGTGGAAGCATAAGTTTACTTCAACTAACAAGATCAAATAATAACAAGCACTGACCAATACAACAGAGTTTGACTTTACATAAAGAAAGAGTTTTACATATAATATATATGGAGTACAATTGATTACAAACTTCTCTCGTCTCACTTTCTCCTTAACCCAAGATCCATAGGAAGGATACGAGATCATCTAACTAACTAAATAACTCTTCTCGAGAATTCTACTTTTTTCTTTATAACATCTGCCAAAACTTCTGGTGGAGTTGGTCCTTTACTCGGAAAAAAAAATCAGTATGTTGATGAGCTACTGAGTCAGTGCAAAGAAAAACAGCAAGTAACCATGATAATTTAGATGTATGTAATTGATAGAACTTAAATACGGAAACATGTAAGCATGACAGTTCTAAACTATAAATTAATCAACATGGTAGTTGATCTAATATTTACTACAGTAAAAGGATAAATTAAATCCATTCATATGATTTTTTTATTTGTTTGTTATTTGTTGGACCCACATGAGGTGTACCAAAACATGTGAAAGCATCGCAGCTAGCTACGATCTCACAGTACAAGACTTAGAAGCATGCATGGGATCCTAAGTGTTTAATCTCAATACCACATCTACAACTGGCATCACAACGTCTGGATCTCGGCGGCTAATGGGAATGGTTGGATATTTGGACTCTTCGTCTACATCTGGACACTCAAGCAAAGAGTCAAAGTATTATGAGCTATTGTGCATCACTGGACCTATAGAGAAGATGTCCATTGATCAACACAACTCTAACACAGGTACCATCGGCATCCTCGGTTGGTGTTGAGTACCACAAAACTATAAGGAGTTTGTCCTTAGTGGCCTAGACCTCTGTACCCAGATGGTATGCTGTACATTGATCTTGACAAAATACCTCCAGTTGGAAAGCACGTTTCTTCCCCCACACTTCAGGCCTCTTGTGAGAATTCTACAGTATCCAGTACATCTATTGCCTAATGATATTTAATTTATTTTGACAATTTCATTATCATTCTAATGACTAATCTACTTTTGTCAATTAAGCATTTAACATTCAAAACAAAATCCTCCGACTACTTAGAAACTTTCATCATTCTCATAGATGATCATTTAGATCTAGATTAGGGTAGACTCGGCTTCTTTGATGCCTCTAAATCCACCATTTCATCACCTACCAAGCATAGCAATTTGTACCATAAACTTTCAACATGGTATGACATCACCAATTATAGTTAATAAAGTATTTCTACTATTGGAAATCACCAGAATCTTATAAAATTCATCAAGTTATCATAGGGTAAGATTCAATATTGGAAAAACCATTATTTTTTATTTGTATGTTCTAAATCAAGGTTAGAAGGTGTTTTTCCACTCACTCACACACATCGTAGCTTGTTGATCTCATCCTTGACCTATCTTATAACAACCTAATTTTTTTTAGAAAATCCTAATTTCAAATTTTAAATCTTAATGCTTCATATAAAATACATTGAAACGTATGGACCCAATTATAATGTATAAATCATGTTTAAAGATAAATATTCATTATCAAATTAATTTTAAAAAAAATTGGCCATTCTATTCATCCCGTGGCCTGGGCTCGATCCCGGGACCTCTCACTAACAAACTGAGTGTCTAACCATATTGGTGTCTTCTGTTAGACAAATTAATTGAAACTCGATTCCATCAAATGTAATCCTAATTAGAGAATTAATGATGCATAGGGGTTAAAAGTGAAATTGACCCTTTTAATAATTATTATTTGACCCAAAAAAATTCGTGAGAACTTGATTCAATAATATCAGACTTTGTATAAAATGTCAACCTCTAAATAATTTTTGATAGTCTTGGGTAATCAAAATAAATTTTAACTTGAAAAGAAAATAACATATAGAAGGAAGTCTCAAAACTAAAAACTAACTCTATTTTCGGAATGCTTGCATCCAAATTTGGTAACATACCAATTTTGATTAAGTTTGGAATCCCTTTGATTCCCCCAATTTGAATGAGCAAGAAAATTTAAATAAGCCTAATCCTAATGTGAGTACACTTTGGTCGCATGTCTTTAATTAGTGAAATAAGTGCCACACTGGTTTATTGGACTTCATATCAGATCAGATGCCCAGGATCTGATCTCCCTATTTGTAGACCTATCTGACGGTCGTTGGCTGTCTCTCCCACCCGTCTGAGTCCTACTCAAACTATAATAATGGTGGTGATGGATCTCTTTGTCGATCTCCCTCGTTACTGACTCCCAGCGCAAAAGAATCTCTTATTCACCATCCTCTCAACTTTCCAAACTTTCTGATCCCCTACATGCTAGGGTTTGGTGACAAGAGCCTCAGGCCAACTAGACCGCCCCAAGGTTTCCCCTATTTTAGACTCCCATGAACATACAAAGTGTCTCCAACAGAAGGATATAAATATAACCCACCAAAAATAATCATCGCACCTCCAAAACTCATCTTGGTCGTCACCTTGACTCCAAAGCAACTATTTTCCTATCCACCAAGGTTTGGCTTCACCCAGCACCTAGCGGAGGTCTTCCCAGGGCTTGAGACAAGGACGACGATCACAAAAGGTCATCTTTGCCTTTGAAACTACCTAGGAAGGTCCTTGTCACCTCAATTCCGCTCTAAAGGCGGGTTCATCTTTTCCCTCTTTCTGATGTTCTTTGGGTCTATACTGAATTCCTAGGTTTCTCGTTGTCGTTCGCCCTGATATCTTCGCCTTTAGTTTTGACTGACATCGGAAAAGCTTTTTGTAGTCTCGGTTTGCTTGGCATCTCATCTTATGGTTACCTTCGTGTTTTCCCTTTTTGGTCTGCTTTGGCGAAGATGTCCCAGTTGTTCTCTGGCCATCTCTCCACACATGTCGAGGCTTGTTGTCTTCGGCCGGCAATGGGGAGCTTGCTCCTAATCTCGGTTTCTAGCAATAGGAACTAAATCCAAGTATTTGATTCTACTAATCAGGATGTTTCTCATGTTGTTTTGCGCTGGATCGAAGGAGAAGAAGTGGACTGACAGTTTACCCAGTTTGCCCTTGTGTGCTCATTTCTCTGTTTCACGGCCACGAGGGTATTTCGGTATTTATCCGCTTAATCGCCTATTGAACGCAAGTTTCCTTCTGGGTGAGTCTAGGCCAAGTGGCCAGCTGCGGTTGGGCCACGACAGCCGCTGTCCAAACCATTGTGGGTTTTGGATAATCCAATGTGGATTTTCCTTGCTCTATGATTGGTCGGTCTTTGTAAATTACATAACTAATTCATACGTGCTTAGAAAATTATGCAAAAATATTCGTTGGAAAGTTTATCAAACAAGGAACAACAATGTAGTAGTTTTGAGTCCCCATTTTAGTCGAAATTTCCCTGATTTATTCAAGAGCCATGAAACCCTAAAATTAGGCTGGATAATGATTATTAATGCATGTTAATTAATTACACAGGGTAATTAGGGCTCCTTGAATAGCAAGAGAACATTAGGAGTTGCTTCAATATTTATAAGTGGTCCATGTACTTTGAACATAATTATTGGATGTTTACATTCTATTGCATACAATGTACATGTCATTATGTGAAATTATTATGTATGCTATAGTTTTATTGATCAAAGTTAAAAGTTAATGGATAAATGGAATCATTTTTACTGTTTATCTTCAAGAATTATCATATCACATCATATTCATGTTGAAGAGCAAGAGTAAAGAGTATTCAACAGTAAAAAGTAAAGATAATGAATAAACCATATATAAGATCCTCGTCATGAGCTTTCCTATCATATATTGTACTTTGGTACAAATCATGGGCTTTCCTAGCATACAGAGTACCTCAGTGCAAATCATGGGCTTTCGAAGCATACAGAGCACTTCTGTGCAATTCAAGAGGCACTTCGGTGCAAAGAGAAGAGGTACTTTGGTGCAAAATTTGAGGATACTTATATAAGTCAGATAAAAGATAATGATAAAATGCAAAGCTTATTTTCAAAATGTTAAATGTTTTCTTTTCAAGTACATGTTATTTCAGTTTTATAATATGTTCAATTCTACTTAAAAACTATTTTATGCAAGGTTGGGGCGAGGTGCCCATAGGAAAGGAGCAATGTCAAGGATAGAGCTATCTGAGGACCAGTTGAAGAGGAGCTCAAGGACATTTGAGACCAGACCTAGTGGGGTGCCAACTATCAATAGATTATATTTTCCTTTATGTTCATGAGGCATGTGTTTTAGTTTAGAGTGTGAGTTTTATGTTATGTGTTTCAGATATGAGAAACTATGCAATATATCTTGTGTTGGTTCATCAAATTTTATTTTTATGCAATGATTAGCATGTTTGTGGCATTACCAATAAGATTATGCTTCCGCTCAGTGAATTATATGTTTTAGAAAATTGGGATGTTACGATATGGTACCAGAGCGAAAAATATAGTTGGCCACTAGGTTTTTCTCAAAAATCTCATATATTTTATGTTTCCTTTTGTAGATGGCTCCCAAGAAGAGGTCTGATAAGGGCAAGGAGCACGTAGATGGAGAGGAAAGCTCTTACAATGGGAGAAGTGATCATAGTGCTTCTGGAGGGGTTAACCCTAATGGTTACCCTAATGCATAAAATTTCTCATCAAGGATCTTACCGATGCTATCACCGGTCAACAAGGAATCCCACATCAACCGAGGAACCAGGAGTTGACCTTAGTGGACTTCCTAAATATCAAGCTTGAAACCTTCTCAGGAGAAGCTGAGACCAATGTATTTGGTCGTGCTGAAGAGTGGCTTCTCAACGTCGAGCATTGTTTCTGTGACTTAGGATGTCCTAAACCTTCTAAAGTTCACTTTGGGACACACATGTTGTAGAGTGCAGCCCGCACTTGGTGGGAGAACTTCATCAATGCTCGAGGACCCAATGTTGAGCCGTTGACCTGGGAGGAGTTCACCACTACCTTTCAGAACCATTACATCTTCGAAGACATGATCGAGAAGAAGGAGATGGAGTTCAAGCGCCTGAAGTAGTATGACTCAATGGTTAGCCAATATGTGATGGAAGTTCAGTATGTTGCAGAAGTACGGTTATGGTTTGGACAAGACGCGTCTGGCAAAGAAGTTCATGTGTGGCCTGAAACCTGATTTGGGCTATGTTTTGACTGGACGTGGCATCAAGACAGTATAAGAGGCACTCGAGTCTGCTCTAGAGTTGGAGGACCACCCTGGACGATGCTGGAAGAATGGAGCACCCTCAGGAAGCAAGAAAGAGCACAAAAACCCTAATGACAAGATGAGAAAAGTACAAGAAGAACCTGCTCCAAACCCTCATGCAAAGACTCAGTGCACCAAGTGTAATAGATATCATATAGGAGAATGCAGATATGGAACTGAAGTTTATTACTACTATGGAGGGGCTTACCATATCAGATCCAACTGCCCCAAGCTCCTACATAAGAAAGATTCTCAAGTCAACCAAGAGCCTAGGGAGAAATGAAAAGGGAGGATCTTCACTATGGTGGATGATGATGAAGATGAGGAGAATGAACAAGGTATGATTTAGTTTTGAAATTCCTTTGGTACCTTCGCATGGACTTTAGTTATGTTTCGTCTTGCCCTAGATGTAAATATGTGTAAAAATTTCATGATAATTATAAGGTGTTATAATTTTCATGCTAAGGATAAGGAAAAACCTAAGGTGACAAAATTCATTTAAGGTGGGTAGAATTGTATCACCCTAATTTTTTTAGAAAATCCTAATTTCAAATTTCAAATCTTAATGCTTCATATAAAATACATTGAAACGGAGGGACCCAATTATAATGTACAAATCATGTTTAAAGATAACTTTTCATTATCAAGTTAATTGAAACTTGATTTCATCAAATGAAACCCTAATTAGTGAATTAATGATACATAGGGGTTAAAAGTAAATTGACCCTTTTAATAAAATTATTTGACCCAAAAAAAATCATGAGAACTTGACTCAATAGTATCAGGATTTGGACAACATATCAACCTCTAAATCATTTTTGATGGTCTTGGGTAATTAAAATAAGATTTAACTTGAAAAGGAAATAAGATATAGAAGGAAGCCTCAAAATTAAAAACTAACTCTATTTTTGGAATCCTTGCATCCAAATTTGGTAACACACAAATGTTGATTAAGTTTGGAATCCCTTTGATGCCCCAATTTGCATGAGAAAGAAAATTTAAATAAACCTAATCCTAATGTGACTACACTTTGGTTGCAGGCCTTTAATTAGTGAAATAAGTGTCACGCTGCTCTATTGGACCTTGGATTAGATCGGACGCCCAGGATCTGATCTCCCTATTCGCGGACCTATTCGACGGTTGTAGGTTGCCTCTCCCACCCGTCTGAGTCCTACCCGGACTGTAACAATGATGGCGATGGATCTCTTTGCCAATCTCGCTCGTTACTGACTCCCAGTGCAAATGAACCTCTTATTCACCATCCTCTCAACTTCTCGATCTTTCTGATCCCCTACATGCTAAGGTTTGGTGCCCTAGAGTCTCTGGTCGACTAGACCACCCCAAGGTTTCCCATGTTTCAGACTCCCATTAACATACGAAACATCTCAAACCGAAGTCTATAAATATAACCCACCAAAAACTATCACCGCACCTCTAGAAACTCATTTTGGTCATCACCTTGACTCCAAAGTAATTGTTTCCCTATCCACCAAGGTTTGGCTTCACTCGGCGCCTATCGGAGTTCGTCCTAGGGCTTGAGACAAGGACGGCCATCACAGAAGGTCGTCTTTGCCTCTGAAACTACCTAGGAAGGTCCTCGTCACCTCAATTCTGCTCTAAAGGCAGGTTTCATCTTTTCCCTCTTGAACCTGTTCTTTGGGCCTATACTGAATTCCTAGGTTTCTCACTATCATTCACCCTGATAATTCACCTTTAGTTTCGGCTGACATTGACTAAGCTTTCCATAGTCTCAGTTTCCTTGGCATCTCATCTTATGGTTACCTTCGTGTTTGCCCTTTTTGGTCTGTTGTGGTGGAGATGTCCCAGCTGTTCTCCAACCACCTCTCCACACATATCTAGGCTTGTTGTCTTCGGCCGGCAATGGGGAGCTTACTCCTGATCTCGATTTCCAATAATAGGAACTAAATCCAAGTTTTTGATTCTACTAATCGTGTTGTTTCTCCTACTGTTCTGCATTGGATCAAAGGAGAAGAAGATGGCTGACGTTTTACCCATTTTGCCCTTGTGTGTTTGTTTCTCCGTTATGCCCACGAGGGCATTTTGGTATTTATCTATCTTAATCGTCTATTGAATGCAATTCTTCTTCTAGGCGAGTCTAGGCCAAGTGGCCAACTGCGGTTGAGCCACGACACTCGTGGGCCCAAACCACTGTGGGTTTTGGATAATCCAGCGTGGATTTTCCTTGCTCTATGTGTAACACCCCTGACATGGGTTATACTTTAAACCTACGTGTCTTGATTAAGAAAGATGATTAAATGCTTAATCTCATCTTTTAAAAGGTAATTAGGGCTCAAGAGGAACTTATATTGTAATACTAGTCCTTTTTTAACATTGTTGAAATCAATGTTTTGTTTGTTTTGGACTAATGTGCAAAATACCCAAGTTGAGGGGTTTAAGTGCAAATTGTGCATGATAATATGTTCCTCATGTGTTGAAGCATCATGAGAGTGAATATGATGATGAGGTGTGGCTTATGGAATCCTGAATACCAAGAAAGAGCTGATAAAGCAATGTATGTGCATGAAAACCTAGTTTTGGTGTAATGTGCAATTTACCCAAAACCTAGGATGCAATATATAAATTAGCACTTCAATAAGGTCCCTAATGTTTCTTGGCATCATGTAGAGAAAATAAAATGAGAGGGGTGCCTCATTTCAATTAAGTTGGAGGAGAGAGAATCTTGATATTAAAATAATCAAGATTTAATCCTAATTGAAACCCTAATTCGATTTAGGGCAAAAAAATAAATGTATTAATTAAAGGGCCTTCAACCAAAATTAAAATGGTTGGATTCAGATGTTTGTGTGACGTCCTTGAGCTTTGCAAGGACCACGAAAATATCCAAGGGAGTGGATAACTCATACACAATTTTATGAGAAAAAGAAATATCCACTCACATATGGATATTAATATAATATGATTTAAGGTGCTTGATTTGCTTTTCTTTAAATCATGGATAATTGAGAGGGATAAAAGGCAAACAAGATAGCCTCGTCCCTAAGGAAGATAAGGGGGAAGAGGCGGCCACATTTTTGGGATTAAATGAATTTTTATAAGGCACTTTCTCTCTCCTTGATTTTCTTATAAAAAGACCCTTTACAAGCCAAATGGAAGGCTTTTTCGACCCCACTTCTTCTCCTTGCTTGGGAAACGACCAAGGGAGATTGGGAGGATCAGGAGGACGACCCCCAACCTGTTGGTAAGGTTCTTGATCCATTTCACCTTGATTCCATGGTGGAAAATAAATTATGGATTTCTTCCTATTTCGATGTCCTCTTCAATTCTAACCATTCCTTTTCACTCAAACCTTGAGGACGAGCCTTGGAATGGTGAAAGGAGTTGCATCCACCATTTTTTCCGTGGACATGGAGCTTTGGAGCTCAATTGGAGGCGGGTTTTATAACTTGAACCATTTTTCATTGTTATTCAACCATTAATCTTGCAATTTCAATGATTCCTTCATTTTCTTGTTTAATTGATGGTTGAAAATGGTTATTTCATGAAATAAGAAGTTGTTAGAACTTCAGGGACGAAGGTAGATTATGATGACAACATCTTGGATACTTTTTCCAAATAAATCATGGTTCATACAGTTTTGAGTTAATTGCTCATGCGGTTTCACCAAACTGTTTGAGAGCAAACGGTTTGAAACCGTTTGGGAGCAAACGGTTTCAAAACCGTTTGAGTGAGTTGACCAAGGGTTGACCGTTTGAGATTACTGTTCCTAATTATGTTGATTAATGACTCACCAAATTTTATGGGTTAACTCCCAAGGAATCGTGAGTTGAAGGCTAATCAATTAGACAAACCTAATTGGATTAAGTGCTGATTTTTCAGCTTGATTAATTTGACTTTTTGGGCAAACGGTTTCAAAACCGTTTGAGAGGGTTGACCAAGGGTTGACCGTTTGAGATTCCTGTTCCTAATGATGTTGGTTAATAACTCACCAAATTTTATGGATTAGTTCCAAAGGAATCATGAGTCGAAGGCCAATCAATTAGGCAAAGCCTAATTGGATTAAGTGCTGATTTTCAACTTGATTTATTTGCCTTTTTAGGCAAACGGTTTCAAAACCGTTTGAAAGAGTTGACCAAGGGTTGACCGTTTGAGAATCCTGTTCCTAATTATGTTGGTTGATGACCCACCAAATTTGATGAATTAATTCCAAAGGAATCATGATTTGAAGGCTAATCAATTAGGTAAACCCTAATTGGATTAAGTGCTGATTTTCAACTTGGCTGATTTGACTTTTTGGGTTAATTAGCCCAAACGGTTTCAAAACCATTTGGGGATTACCCAAACGGTCTCAAAACCGTTTGGGGGTCACCCAAGACCGTTTGGAGGTCTAGGATTGGATATGGTTAAGTGATTGAAGGACAAAAGATATGGTGTTAACCCTAATCGGCTAAGTGCTGATTTTGCATCGGAATGAGTTGATGTTTTGGGTTGATTGACCCAAATGGTTTCAAAACCATTTGGGAATCATCCAAACGGTTTTGAGACCGTTTGGGTATCACCCAATACCGTTTGGAGGTCTAGGGTTAAGCATGGTTGACCAATTGAAGGTCCAAAAGGTACCAAATCACTTTGCAATTAAGTGTTGATTTGATGATCAACTCAATAGCTCAAACCCTAATGATTTTTCACTAGAATCCAAGGGTTGGATGAGCCAAACAGTCTCAAGACCGTTTGGAGGTCACCCAAGACCGTTTGGAGGTCTAGGGGTGAGTATGGGTAAGCAATTGATGATACAATGATACTAAGTTAAAGTGTAATCAATTGCTGATTTGGTGATCAGCCCAATGATCCAAACCCTAATTGGTTGACTTGGATTTTGATGATGTGATGGGCAAATGGTCCCAAGACCGTTTGGGTTCAGGTCATGTTCAATTTGGATGATGGTTCAATGGTTTCAAAGTAACTAATCTTGCATTGATTAGTGTTGAAGGATCATTGATTCCAAACCATAATTCAATTGATTCAAACCTTTATTGAGGACTAATTGAAGGTCAATTGAGGGTCAAATCAGTTGAAGGTTGACCTATTTAACTCAATTGAAGTATGAGGATAGGTCCAATTGATGATTGGTTCCATGAATTCAATGATTGAAGGAATCAATATTGAGAACCCTAAATTGATTGGTGTAGTTGAGACCATCTTTGGTCCATGCGGTTTTGAGGAGGTTTGGACCAAACGGTCTCAAGACCGTTTGGGACCAAACGGTCTCAAGACCGTTTGGGACCAAATGATCCCAAACCATTTGTGCCCATGCGGTTTCAAAAGTCAAACTTGGGCAAACGGTCTTCACCTACTTCCTTGGGCAAACGGTCTCAAGCACCACCTTTACCAAACGGTTTCAAACCGTTTGAACCTTGAAGGACCAAGACTGTTTGGGGCTCAAGTAGTCAAAGTTGATTGAGGACTCAATTGGTTAATCCACTTAGACACTTGTTGTAATTGAGGACTCAATTGATCAATTCAATTGGATACCTTATGTAATGGAGGTCCAAGGTGATTGAATCTCTTGAGAATAGAGATGATGAATGATTAATTGATCCAATGATGATTAGTAATGATGATCATTGAAGGTACAAAGGTTGAAACCCTAATAGTACCTAAGTGATTAGTGCCAATTAAGGGATGAACCCTAATTGCTTATAGGATCAATGACTTGGTACACTATGTTAATCATAGTAGTATGTACTTGATGGAAGGGTTGATATGACCTAATCAAGTTGAGATGATGATAGCATGAATTCATATATGAATATGATTCATGTGGTGATTAAGGGTATGATCCTTAAAGTAGAGAGATCATGAAACCCTAATCATGAACATAAACCCTAATCGACAGGGTTATTGTATTCTAACCCTAATTGAGGGCAATTCTAAATGAAACCCTAATTGAAGGTGTATCCTTGTGAAACCCTAGTTGAAGGTGTATCTATGTGAAGCCTAATCCTAATAATGGAATAGTAGTTGATACCCTGAAATATCTAATGTGGTTGTTTATAGGCAACTTTATAATAAAATAATGCCTTAAACTAAGATAAGTCCATATCATGTGAGATAGTTGGACAATTATAATGTGTGGCCTATGCATTATATGCTAAGGGTGAGTATTTGGTGATGGAATGTATTAAGAGGGGAAATACCTTAATACAGGATAAAGTTGGTTAACTCAAGAGGGTCTGAAATGATGAGAAAATGATACATCAAGATATGATGGTTATCACATTCATAACTTCAGGATTTATATACCTTGATATACTCCAAATCCAAAATAATTGGGTAAGAAATATATGAAGTGTGATATGCAACTATTACAATGAAATGTAATGAGTTGTTGCCCTTGATGAGTTTTAATTAATGCACCTCAAAAATGGGGTTAAGCCCAAATGATGAGTATGATGTAGTCATACCATGATGAGGATGAGAAATGAACTCATTCCTTGAACTAATGATCATTAATGTTATATGATGAGACTAATGATCTTGAATAAATATTTATGACATATTTGAATAAGTTGTTGCCTAGTGAGAGGTGACAAGATGTGAATGGCCTTGTGAGCCATGTGAATAAGGTGTTGCCTAGTGAGAGGTGACAAGATGTGCAGTGGCCTGATGAGCCATGTGTGATGCTTGGGTAACAAGTATCATGTATACCTTGGTCAGATGACCTGAAGGTGATAGTTACCTAATAAATGGTAATGATGCTCAATGATGAGTGAAGGGTTTGAATACCCAGAACCATATGATTATGGTGATGAGAATGTGAAGGGATGAGAATTCCCAGTATTGAAATGAGGGACTGAGTTCCCAAGGTCTTTGAAAGACTGATAAATATCTGATGAAAGTAGTACATGTCTCTTTATAGCATTGTTGTAATAAGTTATGTTTGAGAACTTGGCTGATGCTAAAAGAATATGAGAATGTACTTAATAAATCAAGTGAAATCTATTCATGTAGTGCTCTGACCATAGATCCATCATCGTCAGGAATAGGTGATGGTGAAACGGGTGCCCGCGGAAAAACCCGGAGCACATATTTTGAATAGGTGGGGGTAAATGGGCGAAAACATCCTTACGTCCTCTTGAAGAGATTGTTGGAAGGTAAACAAGAAACCTCTCAATCCTTCATGAATATGTCAGGATTGATGTATCATGAATCTCCCGATGATTGGGTTAGATGGTGTACACATCTCCCAATGATACTTAATGTCGGATCGAGGAGATAAACAAGAAATATCTCGATTGGCGATGAGAGTGCAGTTGACGTTGTAACTCTGTAGCGAAGGTGCCAGTATACCCTGGCTAGCTAGTTAGTAGAGACACGAGATGTCCTGCATGTGGTCCCGTACTAACTGAGACGGATGAGGTCTTGGAGTCTGGCTCTTCCATTGACCTATGTATGGTATCGATTTCGACTCCTAGCAGTGGTCGGTTGGAGTATGAGCGGTATACCTCATCTCCTCAGAGCATAAGTGTGATTGTAAAATGTAATCAGTCGTATAGCATGTTTGCTTAAGGATTGAATACGGAGATTCGTTGGTTGATGTTGCATTTCTTTGTGCATTCCTTAGTGGATAAATGTTAATTATATTTCTTTATATTCTCTGCAAGGTAGACAGATGAATTACTTATCTACCATGGGTAGATGCAATGACCTCCTTGAGAATGGAGATTATCTTATTCTATTCTATGATGACTAATTCTTCCTGATAATGTAAAAGTAACCCCTGCTCTGTTTTAATTTAATAAACTGCAATAACAATGTTTTTGGCGGAGAGTTATATCTCTCGTTGGGGCAATTTTCAATTGTCTCACCCCCGTGGGAAACATTTTTAGGTATGCATGGGAGGCAAAGCAGAAATCCTAGAATAAGGAAAGAGCAACAGCAACAGCAGGGACAGCAATAAGATCTCAGGTGGAGATATTGTCTGTCTAGTCATACAGATAGTAGTCCTATGTGTCGTCTCTGTACTCTCAGGTCCTCGGAGTTTTTAGTCAGTGTCTTATGAATCAATCTGAGGTTTTGTCTTGATGCCTCGAGATTCGTATACTGTCTGTATATAATGTTTATAAGACAGTTGATGTTGTAATCTTTGAGAAGGAATGGTACAGGTTGTGTACTTGTGAACCAGGATGAATTTAAAATACTTTGGTTCTTGATTAAAGAGTTTTCCTGTGAATGGATCTCTTTGGAAAAGTTTTAATTTTCAGTGATTTTCAGTAATCCGCTGCAAATAATTCGCTTCCGCATTAGTTAATCATGTTTTCGCGAGACGGTCGCCACAATTAGTGGTATCAGAGCTCTAGATTCGTTGAGTCTACAGAGACATAGGACTAAGGTAGTAGAGTTTGTTCTGGTGTCATCCAGTGTATCTGATAGTGTCTTCTGCTCGTATAAGAGAAGAAGAACTTAAAGATGACTGGGTCACATGAGGAGATTGCTGCTGAGAGCAGCAATGTTGCACCAAGAAGAGGTGCATGGGAACAGGCAAGAGAGAGACAATTGCCTGAGAATTCCCTAGCTGATCCAACTATAATAAGAAAATCCTTCTTTAAGTATTACTGTTGGAGAACTTAGGGCAACAGTAATGTATATAGTGGATCAAGTTTTGGCAGTGTAACCTAGATTACCAGTCCCAATGATGATGTTATAGATATCAACAGGATTTGTAATTAGCATCAGCAGGTTGAAGCAAAAGGAAATGATGAATTTCTGGACTTAAATTGAGTATGTGCTCAACCATAGCCTGTTGAATCAACCTTTGAGGCAGAGTTAGCCTGAGGCAGTGAATAATTCATGTATTATGACAAGTTAGACAAGATAATGTCATGAAAATATGTTAATTTATGAATTCCTGGATTAACTGAGAAAGGAAATAATTGAACTTTCCTTGATTAGTCCTATGAGGACTTATGTTTTGCATAGTAAAACATTACAAATGTTTTATGTTGTTCTTACCTCCTTGAGAAATGATGAGGTACAGAAGAGATGCCTGAATGAAATTCAGGGATGATAAGTCTTATGCTTGTGATAATATGAAAAGGAGGAATATGGTAGTATACAAAGTGCATACCACTTAATCTCAGTATTTATATACCCTGGCCAGGTATACAACTATTGATGATAAAGTGGGTATGGAAACTCTTAGATTGTTGTCTTTTTTATTGCTCTGATCAAGTAGTCATTCTGAGACAATCTAATGAGTATCATGAAATCAGAAATCTGGAATGAATCAATGTGTCATATCCCATGCATAAGAAAGATAAGTCTGAGATAATCTCAGATGAGCATGTTGTATGAGGAACTAAAAAAGTACTCCTCATAAGATAAGAATAAGAATAAGGGAGATGAACCCTGTTCAATAATGCTGCCCGCATAATACAGATCTTTCCCATTATGAGGAAATGGGAGATGTGATGAGATCATGAGATGATCATAAACATGCTAGATAACAATAAAGAAAGGGATAATGACATGCAATCATCCTTACAAATTCCAATATTAAAGGCAAGGAACCTAGGATGAGATAAAGAGTAAATGGTTCAAGAATAGTTGAAAATACATGAATTAAAAAGAGGAATATGAATCCTTGTTTTCTTTCCTTTCAAGAACATGGCAATCAAGTGGGTCTTAGGACACTTGATGTGCATAAGATAAAGGAGTTCATGTATTGGATACTTAGAAAAGTATCAGTTATCTTGGACTTTGGTCCCAAGATGAGGACATATGAAACAATTAATGTTCCAAGATGAAAGGAAGAGATATATATGATGTGTTTCCAACACATGTGATAGATATCAAGGTGAAAGATGTTGGTATCTGAGAGTTATCAGATGGGTTAGGTTGGCTACCTGGGGTGGTCAACTGTGAAATTAGTCTGGATATATAAAACAATATGAACATCATATGTTAGGGGTTTATGCTCTTCATAAACATGATATTAATAAAGAATGTATGATGTTTCTCTAAACAAGAGAAGTGTTGTTTGACACAAAGTTGACTCTATAGTCAATGATGAGGAATAATGGAGCATGTGCCTTGTGTGTTGATTCTATGAGAATATTCTATGGAAACACTTTGTGCTGATCAAAGTTTTATGGTGTCTCCATAATAAGGAGATGTTATGTGAAGACTAGATAGTATGATGAATGAAATACATCTGTCTTCCTTTATCTGGGATTTCGGGGACGAAATCCTTGTTAGGGGTTTATAATTTGTAACACCCCTGACCTGGGTTATATTTTAACCCTAGGTGTTTTGATTAAGAAAGATGATTAAATGCTTAATCTCATCTTGTGAAAGGTAATTAGGGCTCAAGAGGAACTTATATTGCAATTCTAGTCCTTTTTGAACATTGTTGAAATCAATGTTTTGTTTATTTTGGACTAATGTGCAAAATACCCAAGTTGAGGGGTTTAAGTGCAAATTGTGCATGATATTATGTTCCTCATGTGTTGAAGCATCATGAGAGTGAAGATGATGATGAGGTGTGGCTTATGGAAGCCTGAATACCAAGAAAGAGCTGATAAAGCAATGTATGTGCATGAAAACCTAGTTTTGGTGTAATGTGCAATTTACCCAAAACCTAGGGTGCAATATATAAATTAGCACTTCAATAAGGTCCCTAATGTTTCTTGGCATCATGTAGAGCAAAGAAAATGAGAGGGGCGCCTCATTTGAATTAAGTTGGAGGAGAGAGAATCTTGATATTAAAATAATCAAGATTTAATCCTAATTGAAACCCTAATTCGATTTAGGGCAAAAAAATAAATGTATTAATTAAAGGGCCTTCAACCAAATAAAAATGGTTAGATTCAGATGTATGTGTGACGTCCTTGAGCTTTTCAAGGACCACAAAAATATCCAAGGGAGTGGATAACTCATACACAATTTTATAAGAAAAAGAAATATCCACTCACATATGGATATTAATATAATATGATTTAAGGTGCTTGATTTGCTTTTCTTTAAATCATGGATAATTGAGAGGGATAAAAGGCAAACAAGATAGCCTCGTCCCTAAGGAAGATAAGGGGGAAGAGGCGGCCACATTTTTGGGATTAAATGAATTTTATAAGGCACTTTCTCTCTCCTTGATTTTCTTATAAAAAGACCCTTTACAAGCCAAATGGAAGGCTTTTTCGACCCCACTTCTTCTCCTTGCTTGGGAAACGACCAAGGGAGCTTGGGAGTATCAGGAGGACAACACCCAACCTGTTGGTAAGGTTCTTGATCCATTTCACCTTGATTCCATGATGGAAATCGAAAATAAATTATGGATTTCTTCCTATTTCGATCTCCTCTTCAATTCTAACCATTCCTTTTCACTCAAACCTTGAGGACGAGTCTTGGAATGGTGAAAAGAGCTTCATCCACCATTTTTACCGTGGACATGGAGCTTTGGAGCTCAATTGGAGGCGGGTTTTATAACTTGAACCCTTTTTCATTGTTATTCAACCTTTAATCTTGCAATTTCATGGCCTAGGGCTTCCGCTCCGCCTAGGGCTTCTGCTCTACGGTTGGCGATCCGGAGGCGATGCTGCCTGGGGAGAGGGACGGCGTTCGGGCCATCCAGGGGACGATGTCTTCCTCCCCCTGGTACCTCCGGCAGCCTACTTCCTTCCCTCTCTCCTCCCTTCCCTTCCTGATCTCACTTGCGAGGCTTTCCCAGCGGGATCCTGGAGTAGCGAGAAGACTGTGGTGAAGGCAGCTTTGTTGTGTGCGGCGCCAAAAGAGAGGCAGTGGAGGTTTGGGGCTTCGTCTCTGATCATCCTCCCTTCCCCTCTTTTGATCTGTGGGTGGTCCATCTCCAACGTGAAAAGGGGCAGAGTTGAAGGCAGGGCACGGACAGGTGGATCTCGTCGAGGCTTGGAATCTGGTTAAAAGAGGCGGCATCAGTCTTCGACTATCCATTCGGTTCAAGAGTGACCGGTGGAGGGAGTCGTCCCCAACCTGATTAGCTTAGCCCTCGGGTGGTTCCCCTGCTTCTGGAGGCGCCCCCCTTCTGTCCTCTCTTCCTTCTCTCATTATCCGGTGGAAGACCTTTACAGGTGCTCACGCAGAGGTGATTTGTCTGGATTTACAGAAGCGACCTTGGAGAGATTTTGCTAGCCGATTTCTGTCTAGGTCATCTTCAAGGTGGTGTTTGGTGCTTGCCTGCTTGGCAGTTGGGTTCTTACGTGCTAGCCCCTCCTACCGGCAGTCCAGAGGAGGCAAAATTGCCAAGCGGCTTTGGGATCGAGTAATCTTCCCCAGTGTTGTGTGATGGAACACCTTCAAGGTGTTCGATGAGGTGCCTCCGTGCAAACAGGGACTCCTCCGTCGTCGGATCTGGGGTGTCCTGACACAGTAGAGGGACTCCTCCGTCTTCACGCTGGCGCTTTGCTGCTGGAGTGGGTGACTGAGGTGATTGATGCTTCCTGGCGCAAGCTTGTTTCCCCCTGCTGCTGTTAGATGGTACACCCCCTTGGTGTTCGTTGTAATGCCTCCGTGCAAACAGGGGCATCTCGTCCTGTGTTTGTCTTCGGGACACTAGATGGTTGTAAGACCGCAAACTGGAGCCCGCCTGGGAGTAGAAGATGATGTTGCTGCTTGATTTCAGGCCCACACATCACAATCTTTGGGTGTGCTAAAATCTAGTGATGAAAGGTCTGTGGTTTGCAACATTGGATTCTTCTATTCTTTGGTGCTCCAGTGATCTGGTTTCCGGCTAGAAAGCAGGATGTGCTCATGCTTCTATGCTCTGGCTTGGACTTCGTCTAAGTTCTGGTTATCTGTCAATACCTAGGTTTGTTTTGTAGGGTTGTGTCCTTCGAGATCTTGGTCTGATGGGGTGTAGCCTGCCTGCATCGCCTTTGTGCTCATACTTTGTGGGTGTTTTTTATGCTATTGAGTGCTTGTCTATGCTAGGCTTCACTTCTTAGGTTGAGTCTTTAGGGTTAAAGTCTTATGTACTATCTTAGGTCTTTCTATCGTATCTTACCTTTGATTGCCAGCTTGTTGGGATCAAGGGTTTAGTTTTTCTGTTTGGGGTATTGTGTGCCCATAGTTTTCAGGTTTTAGCTTTGCTTTATGGGGTACTTCGTGCCCAAAGTTTTTGGTATTATAGTAACACGTTTTTTGACCGACCAAAAAAAATCTTGCAATTTCAATGATTCCTTCATTATCTTGTTTAATTGCTGGTTGAAAATGGTTATTTCATGAAATCAGAAGTTGTTAGAACTTCAGGGACGAAGGTAGATTATGATGACATCATCTTGGATACTTTTTCCAAAGAAATCATGGTTCATATGGTTTTGAGTTAATTGCTCATGCGGTTTCACCAAACCGTTTGAGAGCAAACGGTTTGAAACCGTTTGGGAGAAAACGGTTTGAAACCGTTTGGGAGCAAACGATTTCAAAACCGTTTGAGTGAGTTGACCAAGGGTTGACCGTTTGAGATTAATGTTCCTAATTATGTTGGTTAATGACACCAAATTTGATGGGTTAACTCCCAAGGAATCGTGAGTTGAAGGCTAATCAATTAGACAAACCTAATTTGATTAAGTGCTGATTTTTCAGCTTGATTAATTTGACTTTTTGGGCAAACGGTTTCAAAACCGTTTGAGAGGGTTGACCAAGGGTTGACCGTTTGAGATTCCTGTTCCTAATGATGTTGGTTAATAACTCACCAAATTTTATGGATTAGTTCCAAAGGAATCATGAGTTGAAGGCCAATCAATTAGGCAAAGCCTAATTGGATTAAGTGCTGATTTTCAACTTGATTTATTTGCCTTTTTGGGAAAACGGTTTCAAAACCATTTGAAAGAGTTGACCAAGGGTTGACCGTTTGATAATCCTGTTCCTAATTATGTTGGTTGATGACCCACCAAATTTGATGGATTAATTCCAAAGTAATCATGAGTTGAAGGCTAATCAATTAGGTAAACCCTAATTGGATTAAGTGTTGATTTTCAACTTGGCTGATTTGACTTTTTGGGTTAATTAGCCCAAACGGTTTCAAAACCGTTTGGGGATTACCCAAACGGTCTCAAAATCGTTTGGGGGTCACCCAAGACCATTTGGAGGTCTATGATTGGATATGGTTAAGTGATTGAAGGACAAAAGATATGGTGTTAACCCTAATCGGCTAAGTGCTGATTTTGCATTGGAATGAGTTGATGTTTTGGGTTGATTGACCCAAACGGTTTCAAAACCGTTTGGGAATCACCCAAACGGTCTCAAGACCGTTTGGGTATTACCCAAGACCATTTGGAGGTCTAGGGTTAAGCATGGTTGACCAATTGAAGGTCCAAAAGGTACCAAATCACTTTGCAATTAAGTGATGATTTGATGATCAACTCAAAAGCTCAAACCCTAATGATTTTTCACTAGAATCCAAGGGTTGGATGAGCCAAACGGTCTCAAGACCGTTTGGAGGTCACCCAAGACCGTTTGGAGGTCTAGGGGTGAGTATGGTTAAGCAATTGATGATCCAATGATACTAAGTTAAAGTGTAATCAATTGCTGATTTGGTGATCAGTCCAATGATCCAAACCCTAATTGGTCGACTTGGATTTTGATGATGTGATGGGCAAATGGTCCCAAGACCGTTTGGTGGTCATCCAAACGACCTCAAGACCGTTTGGGTTCAGGTCATGTTCAATTTGGATGATGGTTCAATGGTTTCAAAGTAACTAATCTTGCATTGATTAGTGTTGAAGGATCATCGATTCCAAACCCTAATTCAATTGATTCAAACCCTAATTGAGGACTAATTGAAGGTCAATTGAGGGTCAAATCAGTTGAAGGTTGACCTATTTAACTCAACTGAAGTATGAGGATAGGTCCAATTGATGATTGGTTCCATGAATTCAATGATTGAAGGAATCAATACTGAGAACCCTAAACCGATTGGTGTAGTTGAGACCATCTTTGGTCCATGCGATTTTGAGGAGGTTTGGACCAAACGGTCTCAAGACCGTTTGGGACCAAACGATACCAAACCGTTTGTGCCCATGCAGTTTCAAAAGTCAAACTTGGGCAAACGGTCTTCACCTACTTCCTTGGGCAAACGGTCTCAAGCACCACCTTTACCAAACGGTTTCAAACTGTTTGAACCTTGAAGGACCAAGACCGTTTGGGGCTCAAGTAGTCAAAGTTGATTGAGGACTCACTTGGTTAATCCACTTAGACACTTGTTGTAATTGAGGACTCAATTGATCAATTCAATTGGATACCTTTTGTAATGGAGGTCCAAGGTGATTGAATCTCTTGAGAATAGAGATGATGAATGATTAATTGATCCAATGATGATTAGTAGCGATGATCATTGAAGGTACAAAGGTTGAAACCCTAATAGTACCTAAGTGATTAGTGCCAATTAAGGGATGAACCCTAATTGCTTATAGGATCAATGACTTGGTACACTATGTTAATCATAGTAGTATGTACTTGATGGAAGGGTTGATATGACCTAAACAAGTTGAGATGATGATAGCATGAATTCATATATGAATATGATTCATGTGGTGATTAAGGGTATGATCCTTAAAGTAGAGAGATCATGAAACCCTAATCATGAACATAAACCCTAATCGACAGGGTTATTGTGTTCTAACCCTAGTTGAGGGAAATTCTAAATGAAACCCTAATTGAAGGTGTATCCTTGTGAAACCCTAGTTGAAGGTGTATCTATGTGAACCCTAATCCTAATAATGGAATAGTAGCTGATACCCTAAAAAGGGAAGTATCTAATGTGGCTGTTTATAGGCAACTTTATAATAAAACAATGCCTTAAACTAAGATAAGTCCATATCATGTGAGATAGTTGGACAATTATAATGTGTGGCCTATGCATTATATGCTAAGGGTGAGTATTTGGTGATGGAATGTATTAAGAGGGGTAATACAGGATAAAGTTGGTTAACTCAAGAGGGTCTGGAATGATGAGAAAATGATACATCAAGATATGATGGTTCTCACATTCAGAACTTCAGGGTTTATATACCTTGATATACTCCAAATCCAAAATAATTGGGTAAGAAATATATGAAGTGTGATATGCAACTATTATAATGAAATGTAATGAGTTGTTGCACTTGATGAGTGTTAATTAATGCACCTTGAAAATGGGGTTAAGCCCAAATGATGAGTATGATGTAGTCATACCATGATGAGGATGAGAAATAAACTCATTCCTTGAACTAATAATCATTAATGTTATATGATGAGACTAATGATCTTGAAAAAATATTTATGATATCTTTGAATAAGTTGTTGCCTAGTGAGAGGTGACAAGATGTGAATGGCCTTGTGAGCCATGTGAATAAGTTGTGAGCCATGTGAATAAGTTGTTTCCTAGTGAGAGGTGACAAGATGTGCAGTGCCCTGATGAGCCATGTGTGATGCTTGGGTAACAAGTATCATGTATACCTTGGTCAGATGACCTGAAGGTGATAGTTACCTAATAAATGGTAATGATGCTCAATGATGAGTGAAGGGTTTGAATACCCAGAACCATATGATTATGGTGATGAGAATGTGAAAGGATGAGAATTCCCAGTATTGAAATGAGGGACTGAGTTCCCAAGGTCTTTGAAAGACTGATAAATATCTGATGAAAGTAGTACATGTCTCTTTATAGCATTGTTGTAATAAGTTATGTTTGAGAACTTGGTTGATTCTAAAAGAATATGAGAATGTACTTAATAAATCAAGTGAAATCTATATTGTTATGACCCGTTTCAAAGTTTATTGGTAAGCTTTATAATTTGAGCCTAATTAAAGTTAATTGAGCTAACATATGTGCTTATGAGGTAGTTAGTGAATCATTAACTTGATTTAGTTGAATTAAGCACATAAGATCAATTAGTGCATAATTAAGATGATTAATTTGAGTAAAGTAATAATTGGATGCAATTGGAATGTTGAATCAGTAAAACAATGTGATTAGCATGTTTTCATGCCTTGGCTTTGTAGTGGGCCTCATTCTTGAAGTTTCCCAAAAGAAATCATCCAAATCGGACCCCCGAGGCCATAATTATGGCATTTTTTAGAATATTGGACTTGAGATGTAATTTTCACATTTATTACTCTTTAAGTAGGTCGGTCACTTTGTTTCCTTATCTCCTTCCTCACGCGATCGATGGAACAGGGCCCGTAAGCGGCGCCCAACCTAGCTCCCAAGCAGGTCGATCATTTGCAGCGAAGCAGGGCGGTTTTTGGGAGAAAAAAGCTAGCGATCTAGCTTCCTCCATTTCCGTCCTCCCTTCTCCTACCCCCCTCAACCTATTCTTACCCTAGCAGCGCCCTAGTGCTACCCAACCAGCAGGGAGCCGGCCGCCCTACAGATCCACGCCAGCGGGCAAGCTGCAGTGCGGGGCAACGGCTGGTTAGGGCTTAGGAAGGGTCGATCCAGCGGCGCCTTGCTTCTCCGCCATCTTTTCATCTTCAACCGCGTTCCATCCATCAGCTAGGACAGAGCTCCGTGTAGTTGCAACCAGCAGCAGTAGCTGCGGCTGCGCACGGCAGCAGCCAAGGGGCTGCTTTGGGCGCTTGGTGGCAGTAATAGGAGCTACCTTGAGCTCCGATTCTAAAGCTAGAGCTCGAAGTTGCAGTTCCTAGACAAATTCTAGTCTTGGATTCAAGTCTTCCTTCCGCCAATCTGCTGTAGCGTGAAGCTCTGGTTCCGTGAATAGAAACAGTGAAGGATTTACTCAAAGGAAGAAGACGATCCAATTTGCCCGGAATCAGGCCTTGGACGCATCTCCGGACGAATCCGGACAGTCCAAATCGTTGTGAGTAGAATTTCATTTATTTATCATTAATAAACTCAGGCGTTTGAATATTTCTAGTTATGTGCACGAATTACGCTGATAACAGGCGTTATCAGGCGTCGGGCAGCGTTTGGCGTCGCCCGACTTTTTATTTCATAAAATGCTTCTAGACGCTGTTATATGATTTAGTTTAGCATCTGATCAGTGTGGATTGAATCAGTAAATTTATATGGCTCATTGGAACCTAAATTGCTCATTTGAATGTTGAAATTAGAAATTCATGTCTGAAAATGGTATAATTTGGGTATGAACCCAAACAATGAAGATTTCTGATAAATTATCAGATGTACGATTTCAAAGTAAATATGAATTAATAAAATATGCATGAAAACCCTAATTGCATATATCTTTTTACGTTAATATGTGTAAATTGATATTTACATGAAATGGCACATTTCTCTGAAATATTACCAGAAATTCTCAAGTATTGTTATTAAATTATATTGTGAAATGTAATTAACTCTTAATTGAGTTAAGTGATGCACAAACCAAGATTTGGGTTAATGTGCACGTTTTTCTAGAATTTTAGAGAATTGACAAATGTTGAGTATGATTCTCGTATGTGAAGTAAATTTCTTTAATTTGTGCAATAAGATGTTCAATTGCGTAAATTCGCTATGTATGTGCCAAATTGAAATAAGTTGGGTTATTTATGCATTTCTAATTTGTCTGAATGCATGGTATGAGAATTTCTCAGAAATTACAATGATTTGAAATATATTGCTCTGTCAGTTTAGAATGACAGTGTATTGTGATCTGATATGAAATCAGTAAATGTGATATTCCTATTTAAGTGTTTATATGTTAACCAGTTAATAGACTTAGATGCCCTGACACCGTAGAACCCCTTTTGGAGGTCTGTGCCTTAGGGGTGAAACGACCTACCTAGCATGAGTCTAGATGGTCGGTGGCTCGTGTTTAACAATAATCCGTGCGTGTGTCACGGTGGCACGAGGACAGAGAGGCAGTGTTCAACAATAATCTGTGCGTGTGTCACGGTGGCACTGGAGTAAATAGGGGTTATTCAACAATAATCTGTGTGTGTGTCACAGTGGTAACCCAGACTCTCCGCCTGTGTGCTCAGGTTAGAGGAGGAGTCTAGAGTACACTCTTTGAGAGTGCAGTGAGGCCGTGTGAGCCTGAGAGTCCTGACGCAGACCAGGACGGCAGTCAGACTTAGCATTTCCCGGGTGTGTCGCTAAGTCTTGTACGGTGGGTTCGTAGTTCGCTACGAGACTTTATATGCAGAGTACACTGCATATGATCAGGGCATAAGTTAAAAGATGATTACTTAGAATTAAGGTAGATTAATATGAAACTTGTGTATGTTCAGATTTAGAATTTATAATACTTGTTCTTTAAATGTTCATTATACTTTTCTGCGATAATTGCACTGTTTAATTAGAACTGCTCAGTTTGTTATTTTATTCACATATTCCTGTTAAAGGTAAAATACGGAGTTGTTTAGTGATAGCTAAATGAAATGCTATTCACTGAGCGAGTAGGCTCATACCTCTACTCAAACATTTTCAGGTCAACGACAATTCCAGGAATCAGAAGGATCTTTTCATCCTAATGCTTAATCTGTAGAAGGTATATGTAGTTAGTTTAGTTAGATAGTGGTCTCTTAGTCCTTTCCCCTCGGTCCTTGGGACATGGAGTGGGTGACAGAGAGTGTGTATGTGGTATGTGTATAAAGATGTAAATTAATTGTTATGTTTACTTTCTGTTAAACAATGTTACATGTTGTAAACTCTGTTTACTTACTCTAGCCAGTTTAATTCAAATGCTTCCGCAATAGTTTATTATGTTTTAGTTTACAACAATAATCCGGATATCATTACGAGGTTTTAAAAAGAAAAAGTTCGCAGTGATTTGTTTATGTGTTAATCCCTCCGTCGCGCCCTAATCTCGTGATTAGTGGTTAGTGTGAGATTGGGGTGTGACAATTCTTGGTATCAGAGCATAGGTTGAGTATATGAATACTCTAAGTCCAGGTCAGGGGACGATAAGAGACCAATAGGATTAAGGTTTATGTGTCTTTCTTCTATCTGTAGTTTTCTAACAGGAAATATTCTGTTATATCATTGCAGATGGCAGGAAGAGGTCATGATCATGATGACCAGGCCGAGAGTCATGTTGGCCCTGATCCTCTGTACTTGGGTCCAGGTGGTGGTGACCACGTAGATGAAGCATCTCGTATGTATAAGATGTTTCTGGAGACCAGGGAGAAGTACAAAGCTGATAGGCGAGCTTCTACTTCTACCAGCAGTAAGGATCTGATGCGGTCTTATGAGCTTGTAAAGAAGCTTGGTGGTACAGAATTCAGTGGTACTACAGATCCTGTAGAGGCAGATGAGTGGTGGAGACAGATAGAGAAGGTCTTTCGCTTGATGGAGCTTCCAGAAGAGAAGAAGATCAATCACGCAGTTTATCTTTTGACAGGTAATGCAGAGCTGTGGTGGCATAGTGTGGAGGATAAAAGGAGAGGTTTAGAGCTTACTTGGCAGGATTTCTCTGAAGAGTTCCATCTTAAGTTTTATCCACCTACCTTCCTTAATGAGAAAATCAGGCAGTTACAGAACATTAAGCAGGGGAACATGTCAGTTACTGAGTATGAAGCGCTTTTCACTCGGTTAGCGAACTTCTGTCCGCAGCTTGTTCCCGACAACTTAGAAAGATGCAGAAGGTTTCAAGAAGGACTGAGGCCAGAGATTCGGCATACAGTTTCTGCCACCAGTAGGAGAAACAGAGAGAACTTTGGTGAGTTTGTTGAGGCTGCTAGACAGGTTGAAGAATCTGTGAATGCGGATAAGGTGCCTGAGTCTAAGAAGAGATTTGCGGACTTTAGTGGAAGACAGTCCAGTAGTGGGTACAGAGGTGGAGGTAGAGGTTTCTTCTCCAAGTTGGGACGCAGTATTGGTTGTTTCAGCAGACCAAGATCTGGTGAGATGACATCTTCTTCTTATGGGCGGCCATCTAGATCATCTACCTCTGTGACTGGTCCACTGAGGCAGGAAACGCGAGTATGTAATACTTGTGGAAGATCACACTCTGGTCAGTGTCAGGGTTCGGACTTTCGAGGTTGTTATCATTGTGGTCAGATGGGACATAAAAAGAAGTTTTGCCCTCAGCTTCAACCAGCAGCATCACCAGTTTTTCAGCCCCAGTTTCATGATGTCCAGAGACAACCTCCAGTGGAAGGATCGAGTTCTTCTGTGGCTTCTGGTTCTAGAGGTGGTGGTGTGCCCAGTGGCAGAAGTGGTCAGAGAGGACAGCGTGGCAGAGGGAGAGCTTCAGCGCGTTTCTTCTCTTTGACACCTCAGGAAGGTATAATCTCTTCACAAGTCGTTATAGGAGAGATGCTTTTGTTTAATAGTATACCAGTTTCAGTTTTGATAGATCCGGGTGCTACTCACTCTTTCATACGACGTTCTTTAGTTGGTGAACTTAATTTGTTAACTCAAGGGTTGGTAGATGAGTTAGTGTTGAGGGTTCCACTAGGTGGACCAACAGCTCTGACTGAGTTTTGTCCCGGATGTTTGCTATCTTTTGGAGGTTACACCTTTGCTGCTAATCTCATACCCTTGGATGTCAATATTTTTCAAGTCATCTTGGGTATGGATTGTCTTGAAACATATCGAGTGCAACTCGATTGTTGGAAAAAGGAAGCTACCTTTCAACTAGGTGAATTTTCTTGTGTCTTTACTGGAGACAGGAAAGTTCTACCTACGTGCATAATATCAGCTGTTGTAGCTGATAAGATGCTACAAAAAGGATGTGAAGCGTTCCTTGCTCATGTGGTTGACACTAGAGCAGAAAAGAGCACCGCCAGTGTTTATGATGTGCCGGTAGTTAGTGAGTTTTCTGATGTTTTTCCAGAAGAGTTGCCAGGCTTACCTCCTGTCAGAGACATTGATTTTGAGATTCAGGTATATCCAGGTAGTCATCCAGTGGCACTGCCAGCTTATAGAATGGCACCTGCAGAGTTGAAGGAACTCAAGGTGCAGCTGCAGGAGTTGCTGGATAAGGGTTTCATTAGACCCAGTTCTTCGCCGTGGGGTGCTCCAGTCCTGTTTGTTAAGAAAAAGGATGGTACCATGCGTCTCTGTATAGATTACAGGCAACTGAACAAGATCACTATTAAGAACAAGTACCCTTTGCCGAGAATAGACAATCTGTTTGATCAGTTGCGTGGAGCGACGATCTTCTCTAAGATAGATTTGAGATCTGGATATCATCAGCTCAGAATAAAGGCTTCTGATATTCCCAAGACAGCTTTCAGAACCAGGTATGGGCATTATGAGTTTTTGGTCATGTCGTTTGGGCTGACCAATGCCCCAGCAGCCTTTATGGATATGATGAATCGGATTTTCAAACTGTTCCTAGATCAGTTTATTGTAGTCTTTATAGATGATATCCTGATCTACTCCACAGATGATGTACAACATGAGCAACACCTGAGAGTAGTGTTGCAGTTGTTGAGGCAACACCAACTGTATGCTAAGTTTAGCAAGTGTGAGTTCTGGTTGGCTGAGGTAGCATTTCTTGGACATGTTATCTCGAGAGATGGAGTTAGCGTTGATCCTAAGAAAGTTGATTCTGTGCTTCAGTGGGAACAACCTAAGACTCCTACTGAGATCAGAAGTTTCTTGGGATTAGCAGGTTATTACAGAAGGTTTATACAGAACTTTAGTGTGTTAGCATCACCTTTGACACGCCTGACAAGGAAGAATGCACCGTTTGTTTGGTCTGATAACTGTGAGAAGAGTTTTCAGATCTTGAAGAGGAAGTTGACCACAGCACCAGTGTTGGTTTTGCCCGAGGCAGATAAAGGTTATACAGTGTTCTGCGATGCTTCCAGGAGGGGTTTAGGTTGTGTGTTGATGCAAGAAGGCAAGGTTGTGGCCTATGCATCTAGATAGCTTAAGAAGAACGAAGAGAACTACCCTACTCATGATCTAGAATTAGCTGCTATAGTTCATGCTCTTAAGACATGGCGTCACTACCTGTATGGTGAGACATGTCAGGTGTTTACAGACCATAAGAGTTTGAAGTATATCTTCACTCAGAAGGATTTGAATTTGAGACAACGCAGATGGCTTGAGCTGATCAAAGACTATGATGTGACAATCGATTACCATCCTGGTAAAGCGAATGTTGTGGCAGATGCCTTGAGTAGAAAGTCAAGTTCAACAGCTGATGCATTTTCTATGGCATGTTTCAAGAGAGACTTGCTTGTAGATATGCGAAAGTTGAACTTAGACTTGGATGTGACTGGACAGAGTGGGTTGATTGCTCAGATGCAAGTCAAACCTATTTTCTATGATCAGATTAAGGAATTGCAACATAGTGATAATGAGTTGAGGCAGACTATGCAGGATATGTCGGAAGGTAAAAGGTCAGAATTCAGGTTTTCTGACGATGGTGTGTTATATCTTCATGACAGGTTGTGTGTACCTGGGAACAGTGAGCTGAAAGCACAGATTCTTGAAGAAGCGCATGCTTCTGTGTATGTTATGCATCCAGGTAACACAAAGATGTACAGGAACCTCAAAGAGCTGTACTGGTGGTCTGGTATGAAAAGAGATGTGGCTGAGTACGTGGCTAGATGTGGAGTGTGTCAGCAGGTTAAAGCTGAGCATCAGAAACCTACTGGTACCTTGCAGTCGCTTCCTATACCTGAATGGAAATGGGAACACATCACGATGGACTTTGTGGTAGGGTTACCCAGGACGCCTAGGGGTTCGGACTCGATATGGGTGATCGTGGATAGACTAACTAAGTCTGCTCACTTTCTTCCTGTCAAGTCAACCTTTGATGTTCCAAAGCTGGCCAAGATTTATGTGGATGAGGTAATCAGATTACATGGGATTCCAGTTTCCATTATTTCTGATAGAGATCCTAAGTTTACATCCAGATTCTGGAATCAGTTACATCGTGCGTTGGGCACAAAGCTGAGGTTTAGTACAACGTTTCACCCGCAGACAGATGGTCAATCTGAGAGGACCATTCAGACCCTTGAAGACATGCTGAGAGCATGCGTTCTGCAGTTCAGAGGTAACTGGGAAGAACACTTAAGCCTGATAGAGTTTGCATATAACAACAGCTACCATTCTAGTCTTGGAATGGCCCCATATGAAGCTCTATATGGCAGGAAGTGTAGATCACCAGTTTGTTGGTACGAGGTTGGCGAGAAAGAAATTCTTGGACCTGAGATAGTTGATATAACTACAGAGAAGATATCTGTGATCAGGGATCAGTTGAAAGCTGCTCAGGACAGACAGAAAAGTTATGCAGAGAGACGACGTCGACCTCTTGAGTTTGAGGTTGGTGACGAGGTTTATTTGAAGGTTTCACCATGGAAGGGAGTGCTAAGGTTTGGCAAGAGGGGTAAGTTGACTCCTAGGTTTATGGGCCCATATCCTATCATTGAGAGGATTGGACCTGTAGCCTATAAGTTGGATTTTCCATCTGAGTTAGCTAATCTTCATGATGTGTTTCATGTGTCTATGCTTAAGAAATGTTACCCTGGTACGGAAAAGATAGTTGACCCAGAACCTGCACAGCTTAGATCAGATGTGTCCTATGTTGAGGGACCAATCCAGATAGTTGATCAGAGGATCAAGAAACTTAAGAACCGTGAGATACCATTGGTGAAAGTTTTGTGGAGGAATCATAACCTAGAGGAAGCTACGTGGGAGCTTGAGTCAGAGATGCGTAACAAGTTTCCTTTTCTCTTTTAGGAATTTCGGGACGAAATTCTTATAAGGGAGGGAGATTGTTATGACCCGTTTCAAAGTTTATTGGTAAGCTTTATAATTTGAGCCTAATTAAAGTTAATTGAGCTAACATATGTGCTTATGAGGTAGTTAGTGAATCATTAACTTGATTTAGTTGAATTAAGCACATAAGATCAATTAGTACATAATTAAGATGATTAATTTGAGTAAAGTAATAATTGGATGCAATTGGAATGTTGAATCAGTAAAACAATGTGATTAGCATGTTTTAATGCCTTGGCTTTGTAGTGGGCCTCATTCTTGAAGTTTCGCAAAAGAAATCATCCAAATCGGACCCCCAAGGCCATAATTATGGCATTTTTGAGAATATTGGACTTGAGATGTAATTTTCACATTTATTACTCTTTAAGTAGGTCGGTCACTTTGTTTCCTTATCTCCTTCCTCACGCGATCGATGGAACAGGGCCCGTAAGCGGCGCCCAACCTAGCTCCCAAGCAGGTCGATCATTTGCAGCGAAGCAGGGTGATTTTTGGGAGAAAAAAGCTAGCGATCTAGCTTCCTCCATTTCCGTCCTCCCTTCTCCTACCCCCCTCAACCTATTCTTACCCTAGCAGCGCCCTAGTGCTACCCAACCAGCAGGGAGCCGGCCGCCCTACAGATCCACGCCAGCGGGCAAGCTGCAGTGCGGGGCAACGACTGGTTAGGGCTTAGGAAGGGCCGATCCAGCGGCGCCTTGCTTCTCCGCCATCTTTTCATCTTCAACCGCGTTCCATCCATCAGCTAGGACAGAGCTCCGTGTAGTTGCAACCAGCAGCAGTAGCTGCGGCTGCGCACGGCAGCAGCCAAGGGGCTGCTTTGGGCGCTTGGTGGCAGTAATAGGAGCTACCTTGAGCTCTGATTCTAAAGCTAGAGCTCGAAGCTACAGTTCCTAGACAAATTCTAGTCTTGGATTCAAGTCTTCCTTCCGCCAATCTGTTGTAGCGTGAAGCTCTGGTTCCGTGAATAGAAACAGTGAAGGATTTACTCAAAGGAAGAAGACGATCCAATTTGCCCGGAATCAAGCCTTGGACGCATCTCCGGACGAATCCGGACAGTCCAAATCGTTGTGAGTAGAATTTCATTTATTTATCATTAATAAACTCAGGCGTTTGAATATTTCTAGTTATGTGCGCGAATTACGCTGATAACAGGCGTTATCAGGCGTCGGGCAGCGTTTGGCGTCGCCTGACTTTTTATTTCATAAAATGCTTCTAGACGCTGTTATATGATTTAGTTTAGCATCTGATCAGTGTGGATTGAATCAGTAAATTTATATGGCTCATTGGAACCTAAATTGCTCATTTGAATGTTGAAATTAGAAATTCATGTCTGAAAATGGTATAATTTGGGTATGAACCCAAACAATGAAGATTTCTGATAAATTATCAGATGTACGATTTCAAAGTAAATATGAATTAATAAAATATGCATGAAAACCCTAATTGCATATATCTTTTTACGTTAATATGTGTAAATTGATATTTACATGAAATGGCACATTTCTCTGAAATATTACCAGAAATTCTCAAGTATTGTTATTAAATTATATTGTGAAATGTAATTAACTCTTAATTGAGTTAAGTGATGCACAAACCAAGATTTGGGTTAATGTGCACATTTTTCGAGAATTTTAGAGAATTGACAAATGTTGAGTATGATTCTCGTATGTGAAGTAAATTTCTTTAATTTGTGCAATAAGATGTTCAATTGCGTAAATTCGCTATGTATGTGCCAAATTGAAATAAGTTGGGTTATTTATGCATTTCTAATTTGTCTGAATGCATGGTATGAGAATTTCTCAGAAATTACAATGATTTGAAATATATTGCTCTGTCAGTTTAGAATGACAGTGTATTGTGATCTGATATGAAATCAGTAAATGTGATATTCCTATTTAAGTGTTTATATGTTAACCAGTTAATAGACTTAGATGCCCTGACACCGTAGAACCCCTTTTGGAGGTATGTGCCTTAGGGGTGAAACGACCTACCTAGCGTGAGTCTAGATGGTCGGTGGCTCGTGTTTAACAATAATTCGTGTGTGTGTCACGGTGGCACGAGGACAGAGAGGCAGTGTTCAACAATAATCTGTGCGTGTGTCACGGTGGCACTGGAGTAAATAGGGGTTATTCAACAATAATCTGTGCGTGTGTCACAGTGGTAACCCAGACTCTCCGCCTGTGTGCTCAGGTTAGAGGAGGAGTCTAGAGTACACTCTTTGAGAGTGCAGTGAGGCCGTGTGAGCCTGAGAGTCCTGACGCAGACCAGGACGGCAGTCAGACTTAGCATTTCCCGGGTGTGTCGCTAAGTCTTGTACGGTGGGTTCGTAGTTCGCTACGAGACTTTATATGCAGAGTACACTGCATATGATCAGGGCATAAGTTAAAAGATGATTACTTAGAATTAAGGTAGATTAATATGAAACTTGTGTATGTTCAGATTTAGAATTTATAATACTTGTTCTTTAAATGTTCATTATACTTTTCTGCGATAATTGCACTGTTTAATTAGAACTGCTCAGTTTGTTATTTTATTCACATATTCCTGTTAAAGGTAAAATACGGAGTTGTTTAGTGATAGCTAAATGAAATGCTATTCACTGAGCGAGTAGGCTCATACCTCTACTCAAACATTTTCAGGTCAACGACAATTCCAGGAATCAGAAGGATCTTTTCATCCTAATGCTTAATCTGTAGAAGGTATATGTAGTTAGTTTAGTTAGATAGTGGTCTCTTAGTCCTTTCCCCTCGGTCCTTGGGACATGGAGTGGGTGACAGAGAGTGTGTATGTGGTATGTGTATAAAGATGTAAATTAATTGTTATGTTTACTTTCTGTTAAACAATGTTACATGTTGTAAACTCTGTTTACTTACTCTAGCCAGTTTAATTGAAATGCTTCCGCAATAGTTTATTATGTTTTAGTTTACAACAATAATCCGGATATCATTACGAGGTTTTAAAAAGAAAAAGTTCGCAGTGATTTGTTTATGTGTTAATCCCTCCGTCGCGCCCTAATCTCGTGATTAGTGGTTAGTGTGAGATCGGGGTGTGACAATTCATGTAGTGCTCTGACCATAGATCCATCATCGTCAGGAATAGGTGATGGTGAAACGGGTGCCCGCGGCAAAACCCGGAGCACATATTTTGAATAGGTGGGGGGTAAATGGGCAAAAACATCCTTACGTCCTCTTGAAGAGATTGTTGGAAGGTAAACAAGAAACCTCTCAATCCTTCATGAATATGTCAGGATGGATGTATCATGAATCTCCCGATGATTGGGTTAGATGGTGTACACATCTCCCAATGATACTTAATGTCGGATCGAGGAGATAAACAAGAGATCTCTCGATTGGCGATGAGAGTGTAGTTGACGTTGTAACTCTGTAGCGAAGGTGCCAGTATACCCTGGCTAGCTAGTTGGTAGAGACACGAGATGTCCTGCATGTGGTCTCGTACTGACCGAGACGGATGAGGTCTTAGAGTCTGGCTCTTCCATTGACCTATGTATGGTATCGATTTCGACTCCTAGCAGTGGTCGGTTGGAGTATGAGCGGTATACCTCATCTCCTCAGAGCATAAGTGTGATTGTAAAATGTAATCATCCGTATAGCATGTTTGCTTAAGGGTTGAATACGGAGATTCATTGGCTGATGTTGCATTTCTTTGTGCATTCCTTAGTGGATAAATGTTAATTATGTTTCTTTATATTCTCTGCAAGGTAGACAGATGAATTACTTATCTACCATGGGTAGATGCAATGACCTCCTTGAGAATGGAGATTATCTTATTCTGTTCTATGATGAATAATTCTGCCTGATAATGTAAAAGTAACCCTTGCTCAGTTTTAATTTAATAAACTGCAATAATAATGTTTTTGGCGGAAAGTTATATCTCTCGCTGGGGCAATTTTCAATTGTCTCACCCCCGTGGGAAATATTTTTAGGTATGCATGGGAGGCAAAGCAGAAATCCTAGAACAAGGAAAGAGTAACAGCAACAGCATGGACAGCAATAAGATCTCAGGTGGAGATATTGTGTGTCTAGTCATACAGATAGTAGTCCTATGTGTCGTCTCTATACTCTCAGGTCCTCGAAGTTTTTAGTCAGTGTCTTATGAATCAATCTGAGGTTTTGGCTTGATGCCTCGAGATTCGTATACTGTCTGTATATAATGTTTATAAGACAGTTGATATTGTAATCTTTGAGAAGGAATGGTACAGGTTGTGTACTTGTGAACCAGGATGAATTTGAAATACTTTGATTCTTGGTTAAAGAGTTTTCTTGTGAATGGATCTCTTTGAAGAAGTTTTAATTTTCAGTGATTTTCAGTAATCCGCTGTAAATAATTCGCTTCCGCATTAGTTAATCATGTTTTCGCGAGACGGTCGTCACACTATGATTGGCCAGTCTTTGTAAATTACATAACTAATTCATATGTGATCAACAAATATGCAAAAATATTCGTTGGAAAGGTTTTCAAACAAGGAACAACAATGTGGTGGTTTTGAGTCCCCATTTTAATCAAAATTTCCCTTATTTATTCAAGAGCCATGAAACCCTAAAATTAGGTTGGATAATGATTATTAATGCATGTTAATTAATTACACAGGGTAATTAGTGTTCCCTGAACACCAAAAGAACATTAGGAGTTTCTCCCATCTGTGTAATTGGTCCATGCACTTTGAACATAATTATTGAATGTTTATATTCTATTGTGTATACATGTTATTATGTGAATGTATTATGCATGCTATAGTTTTATTGATCAAAGTTAAAAGTTAATGGATAATTGAAATACTTTTTACTGTTTATCTTCAAGAATTATAATATCACATCGTATTCATGTTTAAGAGCAAGAGTAAAGAGTATTCAAGAGTAAAGATAATGAATAAACCTTATATAAGATCTTGGCCATGGGCTTTCCTAGCATACAGTGTACTTCGGTACAAATCATGGACTTTCCTAGCATACAGAGAACCTCGGTGCAAATCATGGGCTTTCCTAGCATACAGAGCGCTTCGGTGCAATTTAAGAAGCACTTCAGTGCAAAATTTGAGGATACTTATATAACTCAGATAAAAGACAATGATAAAATGTAAAGCTTATTTTCATGGTGTTAAATTTTTTCTTTTCAAAGTATATGTTATTTTAGTTTTATAATATGTTCAATTCCACTTACAAACTATTTTATGCATGGTTGGGGGCGTGATGCCCGTAGAAAAGGAGCAACGTCAAGGATAGAGCTATTTGAGGACCAGTTGAAAAGGAGCTCAAGGACATTTGAGACCAGACTAGGTGGGGTGCCAACTATCAGTAGATTATATTTTCCTTTATGTTCATGAGACATGTGTTTTAGTTTAGAGTGTGAGTTTTATATTATGTGTTTGAGATATGAGAAACGATGCAATGTATCATGTGTTGGTTTATCAAACTTTATTTTTATGCAATGATTATCATGTTTATGACATTCCCAATAAGATTATGCTTCCGCTTAGTGAATTATATGTTTTAGAAAATTGAGATGTTACATATCTAGGCTCAAAATCTAGCTCATCCTGGTCAAATCCAAGCTTTCAGGCCTCAAGATCTTATCCAAACAGACTATCAGTAACAAATTAGCATGAAATAATAGTTTTAGAAGAAAAAAATGATTTTGTTGTTTTATTATTCCATTTTTATCCAAATTTGGACTCGAATTTCACTTATGTTATTGTCTCCTTTTAATCCAAATTTACTGTCTTCCTAGGGTTTCAATCATGTGCAACAATAACCTTAGGGAGAGGACTAAGGCTGCCAAGGGAGGGACACCCCTATCCCCAAGGCTTTACTCTCCCTAAAACGTGCTTTGTGTTGTTCATGGAATGCAATAGATACTCATCTACAAAATTTCTCTTCCTTTTGATGGTTTTCCCTCCTAGTTCCTTGTGTATGGCCTTAGGGATGTTCGACGATGAGACAAAAATAAGTGTCACATGCAGGAGTAGACAAAGACTTCTTTGGTGTTTCCTACTCATGATTCAAATAGGAGTCGTCAACTTTCTCCTTTTGGCCATCCGTTCCTACTGTTGAAGGCTTCTCTTCCCCATATGTATTTTCTTCTTTAGTTGTTTGCTTTGTTTTGTCTTTTGTGTTTATTTGATTTGTTAGTGACGTTCCTCTACCATTTCACGTGTTGGTAATTGTCATTAATTTCCCTATCTAAGCCCTTGTCAGCCTCTCATTCGTGAGAGAATTGAGTTTTTCTTTAGCAAGGTCTCAAATTTTAGATCAGTTTATGTTCTATTAATCATTTGGACGGTGTTGAATGTTGATGCAATCTCTTCTAGCTACATGGTTCTTGAACATCCTACTGACCATCGCTAAGTGCTCAGGTTGAAGGTTTTCATCATTAAAAGATGTAATCATGTCATTGATATAGGGTTATGTGCAAAATCTCCCTATTCACATGCATATGTGAGATAGTAGTTTTTTAGATGATTGTTGTATGTTCTCTTAAGACTTTACCCTCTTCTTGTAGATGTGGTATGGCTTATGAGTAATGAATATGAACTTTTTTCTCTAAAAAAGTTGATTTAAAACTTAAGTGAATAAGGAAAGTGAGCCCATACTAAAATAAGTATTAAAGATAATATGAAAACTTGCAAAATATTATCTCTTTTATGTTAACTCAATTGTTATGTTTTGTGTAGATATCTTCCTTTTGAACCTTAGAAATAATAAAAAATCCTTACATCTAATACTTTACGTGCTTAATATAAAGTTGAGAAGGGATACTTATGTTGGGAAGGATTCGTCAAAAAGAATTAGCGCATCCGCTATTCTATAGCTGCAATGAAATGATTGGTCAAAAAGTAATATAAAAAAGGAGCAGCTCGATAAGAGACAACTGACTCCTCATTATTATAGATATATATATAGATGTCTAAAATTATGTGCGTAACATACTTTGCAATACTCTAATACAACACCGAACATAATATGCAAGAACAATACACATAATGTACATATAAGACTATCCAACATATTTTGGATTGTTAAATTGTTACCTAATTGTTTACATAAAATAGGTACATTACTAATAAAACTTAAATATAAAATAGTTGATGCATAAAATATAAAATGATAATAAAACATGCAAAACTTTCATATAAAAAGATTTAAAGACCATTACATATATGTTTCTAGGTAGAGAGAAAGTCTGCAAATCATTTATGTTTTGCTTATGGGACTATGTTCATATTTTAATCATTACATGTTGGTACTAAAAAAAGTTTTTTAGTGGATTGAAGGGATAAAGAGTAGATAACCGTCATATTCAAACCGTCAATCTTCTTAAACACTAGGCATAAGCCATTGCATCATATGACTTCCTTATTAGGATACAAGAACTACTTTTTATTTTACAAAATAAATAAAAAAATACATACAACCCCTCCTACTTGTTTTCCTAAATTGTCTAAATTATATAAAACAATAGCCTATAGTTCTCAACACTACATCATTTCTTGTACCATATACCCACAGATGTCTAAATAAACTCATATTTCAGCACATAATTTGTCTATATGCCTTAATAAAAAAAATCAAGGTACTTACAGATATAGTTAATGTGAAATTTGACTTGGGTATATGACGATACATTAATGTATAGGGTGGGGACAAGGAATAAGTATTACCCATACCCATTTACCCGTTTAAGTCAACTGTAATATAGAGTGTTAATATATTTCCTTGTTACCTTGTTCTTTATTATGACAACAAGTTGACTTCGGCTTAAGTACACAAAGATCAGCAGATAATCCAAGCTGCACAACGAGAGGTAGTATACCAGTAATAGAAGTAAACAGAGATGGCCGGGGCGTTCGGATTCATGCACGGTCGCACGACAAGACCGGCATCTTCCTGTGTGCACTTCTTGCGTAGCCTGTTTTGCTTAACAACTTACACATTTAGTCTTTTATAATTATGTATATTAGCAGCTGACGTGTAAATGGGTATGGGTAATACTTATCCCTTATCCTCACCCTATAACAAGATGACGGGAAACAAGTAAAGAGTAGAAAATTAAAAATCTAAAATCTTATCATCCTTACGTTTACCCTACAGGATATGGGTAAAAGGTGAAAGGGTAATATCCTACACATTGCCAGCCATATTTGTAGGGTAGAGGCAAGGGTGTGACAAGGTGCACCATGGATGTGGGCATATGTTTGTGTAGGGCGTAGATACAAGAAATTCCATATACCAACTCTCAAATACCATTGATGTCGAATGTCTAACCCAACCATATAGAAATAAAGGGCAATAATGATTCAACTATCATTAGAGTACCGTGTATATGTGAGAAACATAATACATTGGATGATTAATACAATTTGCTATATCATCATTGACTAGCATATATGGCTTTTTATGATGAATATGTTATACAACAGGAAGATCTTCATTTGGATAAATTGTAAAACACAAGCTATATAGATGGTGAAATTCTTGTCTATAAGGTTGGATCATCAGGATAGTTGGATTGAATGATTTATTCCCAATAAATCTTTACAATAGTTATATGCACTTATGTACTTTCATATTTGTATAGCTACTTGAGATATTTTTTACTTACATTTTCAAATTCCATAGCATCTATACGCTATAATTTTGGGGTGGCGTCTTGACACCTAGATATCACAAAGCAAATATATATTGCAGAATGTCACAATCTTTGTGTATATGCCAAAATGTTCTCTAGAAAAGAACAGTTATAATTAACAAAAAATATATCTACCTCGGGCATGCAAGTCCGAAAAAATGAAGAGAATGTGCTAAATAGTGAAAGCTTGAGTTATATTAAGGTTTCTCCATTATATAAATCGAGAGGAATTTTTAGTAAATATGATTCACAAGTTTTAGTAAACATGAAACATGAATCACGTCTGTCAAGCTCACAAATACTTGTAGATGGGTACGCTTACAGACAACCGACGTGTTCAAGTAGCAGGCTTTATTACTAAACTAGCCATCAAGTCCCATCAAAATGAAAGCAGTGAGGCATGGTGCTGTAACTGATAAGATAAGAATCTCATAATTTTGCAAACTTCTTCTCAACCAAGCTGTCGATGGTCTCCTTTAGGCTCACCTCAAAAGGAATATACTCTAAGCCCAGACTCTTTGTTTTCTCCTTCGACACCTGGTATTCTGGTACCATTGGGTTGTCATCCGCACATCTGCCGAAATAAAATCGTGAGCACATTCACCAACTAGACACGCGACAGAACATATAAAACTCGTCGTGCAGGTGGTCATCCAAGTCACCACATTGTAACAAACGGTATAAGTTGCTAGAATGAAATTTGAACCCGTTACATATGCATTATTCTATACAGCTACAAAGGGCATTCAGAGAACTTGATCTTGGTGAAATTGTAATCCAAAACAAGAGTGCTCAAAATCGACAAAGGCAAGCCTAAGTTTGCTCAGCCACTGTCATTCCCGTTGTATCAGTTTATAGTGCATGCACATATGCATTATTCCATACAGCTACAAAGGGCATTCAGAGAACTTGATCTCGGTGAAATTGTAATCCAAAACAAGAGTGCTCAAAATCGACAAAGGCAAGCCTAAGACTCAGCCACTGTCATTCCCGTTGTATCAGTTTATAGTGCATGCACCGCATGTTTGCAATGCTTAGACAGACCTGTTGCTGTTGCTCTTATTACTACATATTGCCCTTGGGGCACTGTGTTTTATAGTTATCCGGGTTAGATTTTGTATCAAACTACATCTGCATTGATATCTAGAACGCCACTAGTCACCACATAGCCCGAGGCATGAGGTCAATAATGGGGGTCGTCACAACTCCTTGGGAAGGTCACAGGAAATTGAGCTCGAGCGAAGCGAGAGGAGGGGCGGGGACCTGATTTGTGCAGTGCAAAAATGAACAAGAAGCTACAACTCAAAGTCCCATTCATGCTTTGCCAACAAGTGATGTTATTATTTGACTGGCCAAGTGCGGACGAACATGTCTGAACAAGCTAGTTGCTTTATCTAACTGCTTCGTTCAGGATACCAAATGAGAGAAAACGAAACTAAAGGTTCAAACAGCGTCCAACCAAATAGACCTGTGTTAGTTTAAATTACATGTTTATAAAGTCTGAACTTTTGAAATCACCTTTTGTACCCCAACTACGTCCTAGCATACAGGCTCTTACTGTGTTCTCAAAAATGCAAACAAGTAGTTATATGCGAGCATAATAAGCAAGAAAAAATCAAAGAGACCGGAAGAGATGGATGTTGAAACAGGAAATATAGGAATTATTTTTCTGATCTATAAATGAGAGTTCATAGGATATATTTACTCATTGTAAGAAAATTATAAAGAGGTTCAAATTACCTTTCGGGGAGTTTGATATCAGGATAGATCCCATGGATGAGATTGATGATCTTTGAATGGTGCACAACACGTTCAACCAAACAATACCTTCCACTAGCAGAAGGATTTTCATAAGCCAGTATATGTGCCATAGCAACATCTTTAACATTTATCCATCCAAAACTTGCATTTGGATAGGTAGATGATCCTATAACAATTAGGTAGTGTTTCTCAAGAAGAGTTAAATTTAAATAAACTAATCTAGTAAAGTAAATACAGGAGTGGCATACCATTTATCAATTTCAAAATTGCTTCACAACTAGTATTAAGAGTTGGCTGCAGAAGAGGACCAATGACCATTGCAGGGTTTATAGTGACAACATCTAAACTGTTATCCTTTGCAAATTTCCAGGCAGCCTCCTCAGCTAATGTCTTTGAAAGTACATACCATGACTGAAATAAAATATCAGTTGGAAAGTCATCATTTAAAATATTGAATCTCAAACAGATCCCAATATTTTTGTGGTGAATTATAATTTATCTCAACAAATAAGATGATGGAAAAAATTCAAGGGAGCCAAAAATCTGAAAACAATTGCCAACAGAACATTCCCAACAACTATTGTTAAACATTCGTGTCACGGGTCTCAGAAAAACTGTATCAGGCATTCTAATACGGAAGTTCATGATAACAATGAACTTATGTTGTATAAAAAGGGTACAATTCGTTACTAGAAATTCATGATAATATGCATTTATGATATTCCCCTTGATATTTCACAATTCTATAGCCAGACAAGAATATGATCCTAAATGCACAAGCCCGGTCAGGTAAATTTGGGCACACAAAAATTAGGTTTGGTTTGACTGTAACCTCGAAGAAACCAACAACAGACTTGGCACAGAATGCTTCTTTGGTGCAGCATCCTAAAAATAAAGGTCATCGGGTTTTTTTTTTTATGTCAACGAGTTGATACTATTTTTCAGCATTGATGTAGATATCTGTACGTATGTGTTGGATTTCAATATGGTACAACCAATGTGGAGTGCAGGCTTACACACATCATAAGTAATTCTAAAAGATATATCAAGGTTCCAGTGCAAAATGAAAGACACAATCAGTTCAATATAGACATGGTAGAAATAACCAAAGGAATCGGACCCAATAGATCCTATCCAACCTGAAATTTTGATGTTTCTCAGAATTGAAGGAGTTTTAATCGGAGCCAACAACTTGGCTCACCCATCGTATGGTTGTTGATTCTGATCCACTGACAACATCAACAGAGCAGATCTAGATGAAATCGGACAACTAGTTCTCACTTGTCACACGAACCGTTGCCTCCGAACTGACAGTGACTACCTGCCTTCGGATCAACCGTGCCTCATCATCTCATCCACCACTTTCATTGGATCTCCTAGGTTACTGGTAAATGAATCTTGTCTTGTCAGCTTTCCGAAATCTGCACTTCATGACATGGAACCCACAAATTTCCAATCTTAGACTTTAGCACAGTTTATATATCGTGTGCACTGGCATGTGGCAATCTCGCGCTGATCTTGAAAGTGGCAATTAGCACAACAATGGGCAGCTGGCTGCAGTAGTGTTCGTTGCAGGTTCCCTAAAATATAATTCTTGCTTCTAATCTAAATAGTTTTAAACTTACGTAGCGATAACGAGACTGATTTCAAAGACTCATAATCTAGTTTTGAGTTGCTTTCCCTGTAAAATTGAATTAGCATGTAATGAAACAGCAAACTACAATGTCGTAGTTTTGCTTATAATTCATAAATGTTTGTTCATTTGGTTGATCTAGTTGCTTGTCAGTCAATTTTGTTCTCGTCAGATTTGAGTCTTGCTTATATTATTACTAGTTTTAGTTAATATCTGTGAGATTTTGATGAAATTGATAGTTTTTAGATATCGAAGGGTTATAAAGTTTGGTTTTTTTATCATGACAGATATAAAATGTACGGCTACAGAACATGCAGGCTCGTCATCTCTTTTACTACAAACTGCGCAATTTCACCTTGTGTTAGTGTTTCCAGATTTCAGTCAGGTTGGGTTTATAGTGGATGCATTGAATTTTTTTTGGGTTTGTTGCTTGCAGACTTTTAAATAAACATATCAATGCTTGGATCAGGGTCGGGTTCAGTTGGATGACAACGGTGCAGGTTGATTTCTGTTCGGATTTGACCGATTCCCAACCCATTGCCATGCTTTTAAATAAACATATCAATGCTTGGATCAGGGTCGGGTTCAGTTGGATGACAACGGTGCAGGTTGATTTCTGTTCGGATTTGACCGATTCCCAACCCATTGCCATGCTTACTTCAACGTCTAACGATTGTTCAACTCCCAACAGATAATTCATTTTTAACCCAACTACTAGATAACTTGTCAGTCGCTCAATCACCACCAACAGTCGACTAGACTTACCCTTACCCAATGCCTTGTGAAAGGCAATGCAGATATAGTTCAGCTTGGTTTCGTGCCTTCCTGTTTGTGTCAGACTTGAGTACAAGGACTATCAAGCCGCTCTAAAATAAGAAATATTTTCTCAAGAGTAATAGTACTTGGTCCCTTGTATACCATGAATCTGAGAACTGTGGTTGGACATTGGATGCAAGGAGGTGATGTGGGTCATAATGGTTGAATTGACAAATTGAAAGCAGCCTTGGTTGCTAAAGTCATGCTTGGTTTTCTTGAAAAGAAATGGATGGGATGAAACCCGGGATAAGTTCCAAAGTGAAGTAGTTCAGGATTGAACTTTTTTGTGTCCAAGTCCAACGTTAGGATTTATCATGGAAAGCAATTAACGAGAATGACATGTTATCTTTATCTGATTTCATTAGCATATTGGATACCCACAATGGATTTATCATGGAAAGCAATTAATGAGAATGACATGTTATCTTTATCTGATTTCATTAGCATGTTGGATACCCGCAATTGGTGTGATGAAATCATTAGAAGCATAAGCCTGCAGGAGACACCATTGAAGGAATGACGAATTCATCTAGTGTGGAGACAGGAAGTGTTGGGCGCATGAAACACAACTTCGTCAAAAGATTGGCGAAGTTTCGTTTAAGTTTTGAAATTTGACCATAGGCAAATTTGAATACCAAATACTTCGGCCTCGTCCAAATTTCGGGGCGAAGTTTCACTTATGTCAGCAAAGTTGAATTTTTTGCGTGAATTTTCGTCTGACCTTCTCCGAAGTTGTCAAAGTATCCTCAAAGTTGGCGAAGTTGGGGCGAAGTTAACACGGCCAGAACATTAATCCTAAGTTGTGCCCTAATGGCCATATAAGGCATAAGTGTCACCTCCAACCCTCTTCACAACTGCTAATATCAACTTGTATGTTTGTTGTTGCCACTCTTACCTAGAGAGGGTGTTGTAACTACTATTTGACTATATATTGTATAGAATACATACGATGAACTGTATTTGTATGTGTATTGCACATTTGACCCTTGCAAGCAACACATTTTATTATCAACCTGACTAGTTCTACAGAGTCGTAAATCATGTCTTTGTGTCAAATTAACATATATAAGATAGAGGTATAACATAATTAAAAGTTTGAATCAAAGTTTCCTTCAAATTCACATCATTTTCTTCAAAAACGGCATCGAAGTTTATCAAAGTTTGCGTCTAAACTTCCTCGAAGTTTCCACAAACTTCCACTTCCACACCAGGCGAAGTCTACGAGAAGTCGAAGTCCTACACCATGGTTGGGTGTCACCCATGGCTTCGTTGTTATAGTTCGAATGAGAGAATGGAGAAGCCCAAGGGAAGGGGGTTTTTTTGCTTGTGCGGGAATATGAAGAAAATGGTTCTCAAAGGGACAGGGTTTCCCAATCCACTTGTCCAAAAGGTTTACGCATATGGGATCATGTTTCCTTTACAATTTCTTGTCTCAATATTACTTTAAGATGGCATTTAAACATGGGATAGGTTTTTTATCAAAGCCCATGTGCCTTAATTTAACGCACCGTGATGCTATAGGTTTGGGTCAGGTTACATTTATACGGGTTGGATTGAATTTTTCTGGGTTTGTTGCTTGCAGACTTTTAAACAAACATACCAACCATTGGATATGGGTCGGGTTTTGTTGGATGATTACTGTGTGGGTTGGTTTCTGTTCGGAATCGACTGGTACAGTGGTACCCAACCCATTATCATGCTTACTTCAACGTCTGATGATTTTTCAACTCCAACGAATAATTTATCTTTTACCCAACAACTAGATAAGTTGTAGTCACTCAATCACCAGTAGTGGACATAGATTTACATTAACCAGTTGCCTTATGAAAGGCAATGCAGATCTACTTCACCATGGCTTCTACCCTTCTTGTTTATATCAGATTTGAGTACAAGGGCCACACGGAACTATATTATGTAGCATTCGATATACTCTAGAATAAGAAATATCTTCTTAGGAGTAACAGTACTTGGTCCCTTGTATACGATGCACCTGAGAAATCTGTGGTTAGGCATTGGATGCAGGGGGGTAATGCGGGTTGCAATGGTTGAATTGACAAGTTAAAAGCAGCCTTGGTTGCTAAAGTCATGCTTAGTTGGTGTGAAAGGAAATGGAAAGGATGAACCCCTGGATAAATTGGAAAGGGTTGCAGTTCAAGATTGAATTTTTTGTGTCCAATGTTAGGATATAAGATGGGATAGGATCACTGTATTGAAAAACATTCTGAGCGACCGCTTAAGCGGTCAGGACCTCCAGCCGCTTAATTTTGCTGCTGAGTGGCCGCTTAGTGTTTCTACGAAAAAGGTCGCTTTTCGGCCGCTTAGCCTACTTTTTTCCCCGCTTTTTGGTTGTTTTTTGCCCTTTTTTTTAAAATATTGCTGTATAGCTATAACTTGAAGTAAATTTTATGATCCAAGAATTATTGGCTACAAAATATTAAACTTATATACATTAAATATTCTATGATAAGCCGTTATTCTAATTTAGAATGCATACTTTGTATGTAAGTTTTGATCAAGGAATTAAATGACCGATACCGATGCCGTTTCGACAGCTTGGATATAGATATTTACTGGTATACTGATGGAAATATCGACGGATGCAATCCTGGCCATATCGACGCCAAAATGAACAAATTAAATCATGAAATTTTAAAGATGTAATCTCTACACTTAAATGCATCATTTTATGCAATAAAATTCTATAGGGGGTGTGTGTGGGGGGGGGGGGGGGGGGGGGTTCATCATGTGGGAGGTAGAGAACTTGTCCTATTTTCTGCAAATTTCGATGAAGGATTTCGATGTCAAAAATATTGGAATTAAGATTTGGAAATTTACTAGCACAATCCATAAACATAAATACACACACTTATGCAATAATATCCAATTTACAACACATGAATAGCATAGTAACTTACTAACTCATATCAGTTGTATGTTGAGTTACACACTGATTCTCCATACAATATTGAGTTGATATGGTTGACATATTGCTCCCGTGACATGTACATTATGTAAGGTTGGTGGTACGAAGTTACGTGTTGCTCATACACATCATGTACAATACTATATAAGTGTATAAAACTCGTTCGTATTATGTAATTATACACGATATGTTTTAGAATTTTACAGTACTATGTCTCATATGCATCATATCAGATTCTGAAAGAAAATATACACCAAGGCTTTCTATTGCTCTTCTTCAATGTGTAACTTTGACAATTAACTTCATGACTATCAAGGAAGTTAGGCACCATCACTATTGTGACGCCTTTTCTCCGCCGTTGTTTGTTGCACCGTATCTTGATATGCGGTAGTGAGTTTCTTCATGGATTATACACAATAGAGGGATAAGTATAAAAGCCATTATTACCATTCCCACTATATGCATGTCGTGGGGATGTGATAATATAAAAATGTAGTTACCATGTCAACCATGTCCATGTTGTGGATATATGTAGCAAGTGTCATATAAAAACAAGTATATGATTAGAAAATTACAAAATCTATACTTTTTTATAATATTTGTTTGTTGTGTTGCGAAGTAGTACATTTTCTTCCTTTGTATGATAAAAATACTAGTTAGAAGAACATATGTATATGAATTAGCTTACTACTAAAAATGATAACAAATTATACTTATATTTTGTGGATTATTTAGGTATATTACTATGATTATATTGTAGATTATGAGAAAGTGTTGTAGATCTAAGAACACATACAATTAGGAAGACATAAAAAAGCAGATGGTGGGATCTTTGCCAATTTAAGGCATTTTGGGATGAATTTAGATTTTAATTGAGATCGATGAAGTGTAAATGAGAGAAATGGTAGAAAACATAAAGGCATACCTTAGATTAGACTTATCTGAGCCCTAGTTGTTGAGATCCCTTTGCTCTGCCATTTCCTCCTCTCAAACAACAAAATCAGACTCAAGCATGCAAAAAAATTGATATTTTTGTCGGTATACCAGTAAATTTCGTCGATATTTGTCGGTATTTGCCGGGATTTGGCGATATTTGGCGGCATTTGGCGGTATACCATCGGTTTACCGATATTTGCAATCCCAACGACAGGTTTGTGTGAACCGATGACTGATGTCATCGATATCGGTATACCGACGGTATCGTCGATATCTCTTTCATTGGTTTTGATAATAGAATGCATACTTTGTATGTAAGTTTTGATAATAGAATGCATACTTTAATTAAATGTACTGCTCTAATGTATGACTAATTGATGATATGCACATAACAATAAATTAGTAAGGTATCCATGATAAGTCTATTATTTATTGTTTAGCTATGTAAACATGTGATGCAAACATTTTGTTGTATCATGTATGTAGGGTGTTTTATCCATGTCAAGTCAATTATTTACTATATTATAGCTATTATCATTGTTTTGTTGTTGTCTTATAGATTGTTTGGGTGTTTTATATTGTTGGGTAGAGTGATTAGATATATATAAAAGTTCCAAACAGCATAGTATTTGTATACATGTGTGTATTTTGTATAAAATATATAGGAAACTAAAACCCATTTTTTCAAAAATCGACCGCTTACCGCTTAAACAGTTACAAGTTGTTGTCCGCACGCTTACCACTTAACGTTTTTTTAAAACATTGGATAGGATTAATGAGAATGATATGTTACTTTTGTCTGATTTCGTTAGCATGTTGAGGGAAGCCTGCTATTGGTGTGAAAAAATCCATTACGCGTATAAGCCTACAGGGAATGACAAATTCATCTAGTGCATCACGCATGACTTCATCGTTGCAGCTTGAATGAGAGAATGGAGAAGCTCAAGGGGTGTTTTCGCTTGTGTGGGGTATGAAGAAAATGGTTCTCAGAGGAACTGGATTTTGGGACCCACTAGTCCCAAAGGTTGATATTATTTTATGCTTATGGCATGATGTTTCCTTTACAATTGTTTTTCCCAAAAGTTCGTTAAGATGGCATCCCCATGGAATAGGTTTTCGACTAAAGTTCATTTGCCTTAAAGAGATGCACCATGATGGTATAGGTTATGGGGAGGATTGTGAGAATTAGTATGCAAATGATACACGGGTCTACATGAGAAATTCCATAGGATGATGAGGAGAAACTACGTGGGCTTATTGTTAAACGGGAGTTTAGTGAGGTTTGCGTAGTACAGAAGTGATTATAGAGTCTTAAATAGTCTTCCCAAGCATGGTTTGGTAGGCACTTATAATGCAAATACTGGTTTTGGTTGCATCTTGGTTGTTTGTATTCATGGCATTCATGTTTCTAGTAGTGATCGACAAGTATATTGATAATTCAATAGATTCTACTAGACAAAGGGTCTTATTAAAAATCCTAAGATATAAATTTTTACATTTTTATTGTTCTCTTTATTTTCTTCTCTTCTTTTCGTCCTACATTGGTGAGTATCACGTGTGTGTTTCATTTCTGCCTACTTTAAGTAAGGTTGTGTACTCATGTTTTAATCATCAAATAAGCATTTTTACTTGCTGACATGATATCAGAGCAATACAGGCCTCAGTGAGTTAGATTTTGAGTTCATGTGCGAAAGCGCCCCCTTCTCCAAGTCGTCGTCCCTGCCCCTACCATAGTTGCCTCTACTCCCCTACCCCTCACCGCCTATCACCCATGCCCATGCTACAGCCACTGCTTCCTTTCCTCCCATCACTACTCGTCGCCACCAACCCCTACCCCTTCACTTCCACCCCTACCTGTCACTGCTCCCTGTCCCTATTCTCTTGACCTTCCTTCTCGCCTTCAACCGCCTCTCTCCCTTCCAACCCCAACCACAATCGGCCCTCCTTCTACCATCGCCCCCTCTTGCTCACAGAGTTGCCTCTTGCCACCCCTCCCTCTCCTCTATTGCCATCGCACTCCCTCCTCTCCTCCCTCTGCTTTCACCGGTGCATGAACTCCCTCCCCCTCCACCCGTAAATTCCAACCCATGGCATAAAATAGGAAGGCCTAGCGTCCTAGACAACTATGCTTCTAGCTCATTTTATCAACACATGGGGTCCCTTTTTTGTCGGGGGGATCTTCTCCCTTCTTGCTACATCATCCATCGACGTAAAATACAATGACATGTAGCCTTCTTCATTTGCCCGTGCTATGGGTCTCTACATTTGCTATTGTAATGAGTGGTTTATCATGCCTTGTTTTTGGATTATCTTCTCTGGCTTGCTTTGTCGATGTGCAAACTCTACTGATGCATTCCTGTTCTATGCGTATCTACGGTCAAACTCGATGTTTCCAACTATAATAGTTGATTTGCATCTTTTGAACTATATGAGAAGGCTCAAGGAAATCGTCTCATCTCGTAATGTGGCTTTGTTGATGTCAAAACGACGCCAGCCTATGACATGTAGGACAAAATGATTATGGTGTTAAGACCTACATGGCCAATAGCGTTGAACCCGAGATAGCCTCTTATTTTCCTCAAAACTGTTAATGATATGTGGGAACAACTATGTCATATCACTAACATAAACAAAATCCGAAGGTCTTTGAAATTTTCAAGACTCTAAGAAAAGAGTTTTATGTTGTAATTAGTGAAGGCCTTGTGGGCCTAGTTCAATATCTACCACCATCTTAGTGTTTATATCACTAAGATACAACGGCAACGCAATGAACTTCATCTTATACAATTTCTTCTTATCGGCTTACCACTATCTTTTTTTGGAGTTGTTGGCGGGATCATTGCTAATGATCCTCTTTCCTCACTTTGAGATGTCCTTAAACGAGCTTGTGCGTCATGTTTATTACTTCTTCTCAAATGAAGATTTTAAATGCATCTACTTTTATTGTCCATTCCAACGACAAAAGATGAGGCTATGGTCATGGTTGTTCATCAGAAGACAATGGACGTGGCAAAGGACAACCCACTAGTGGACCTAGACACTACAACTTTTGTGGTTGTAATGATCACAATGAGGATTGTTGTTGGGCCATGCATTGCACACCTTCATGGGCTAATCAAGTATCCTCAATTGATGCTACTCCTTCAAATCCTTCCACCTTTGTTGCTTTAACTGTAGCTTGGATCCGTAATGGGTTTGAGAAACTACTTCACGAAAGACCTCTAGCTCAAACTTTGGTAAATCACCAGGATGGAACTCACTAGGAAAGACGTTCAGTGTTTCTTGCATTTTTTGCTTCAAATGGCAACAACAAACGAGTGATGGACTCTAGTGCCTCATCAAATACTGGAAATCCTTGTCTTTTTTTTGCTCTTACATAAACAAGCACCATTACGTAGTAGAAGGGATTGGTACTATAACTACTTCTGTTTTCATAAAACTGAATGTCCAATTTTGACGTCGTATCCGATTGGCCCAGAAACATAAAACTCAACAAAATTTTGGTATTTAAGGCCTTGACAATTTCTAAGCCAAAATGAGCAAACTATGTCATGAAAATTTACCGGGACGGTCTAAATTCCAAGATACACTTAAATATGCACTAATACTTCATATTGGATATGTGGGAGGTCTCCCACATTTATAGGTGAAGGAAGCTTAACTGTTTTGACAGTCATTTTGATGACAATTTCGATTGTAAATGAAGGAATTAAATTATGAAATTTTGCAAACACAATCATTAGACATAGAGGCACTAGATTATATAATTGAGAGGTCTAGGTGGGATCCATGTCTTGGTGAGTGAGTGCACAAATGAACAGAATTGTCAAGTTTGTTAGACTATTACAAACTTACAAACCCGCAAGTTTCAACCTTATGATTGCAAGTTACAACATACAAATTACAACTTGTATAACATATCTTAGTAACTAGTAACTATTAATTCAGTAAAGCAGTAATTCGTAAGTACAATATAATATTAGCTAGTAACTAATAAGTAATAACTAATAACTAACCAATACTAAGTATTTAAGTTTTGTTTGTAGATCATGTGATTTTCAAAAGATCTAGCACTTCAAACTTTTTTATTTTGCGGAGTATTTCTTTAGATCACTGTAGAAGAGTGTAAGAAATATGACGTGGGCTAGGGATAGCGGAAACATACCTAAGAATCAAGAAAATAGCCTCTTGAAGCAAGAGACCCAAAGAAAATCACCAAATGCACAAGACGTAGTAGCAACAGCCCTAGGAACAACATTTCTCGAGATGCAAGTTGTGTTTATGTGCTATTTTGCTAAGTTAAGGTCAAAATTGGGTTGTTTGTTGTGAATTCCCTCCCTTGTTTTGCAAAATTTCACACCTAGGTGCAAAATTATGTCTCATTCCCTGCATTTGTCCGTTTCAATTCCTGATTGGAAAAAAATAAAAAATTGATAGGAAATTTTGCGATTTTGATTGAAATATTTTTTTTGAGTTATCTTTAAAATATGCTTTATGTGCCTCATTTTGCTACCAATCTAGTCTTAGCAAGAATGCGAAATGTTGACCAAAAGGTTATACATTGTCCATATATTGATGATGACTTAACCATTTCATTCATGTGTCTCTAACATGTCTACTTTAGATCAATTTCAGATAATAGATACATCAAAAGGATGAAATTGGCAAACCCTGGTTTTCCGCAGAGCGCAGAACAAGTCAATTTCAACACAGTTTCAATATTTGAAGAATAAATAGCTTTTCTATTAGAATCGTGTTATTAATTATTTACATTGAACATATGACTTGTAACCAAGTTTGATGGATAACTGAAGCACTTAAATTGAATATATATACACTTTCTAGGGTATATGTCATGGGAGGCTTGTACTCCGAGTTTGCCACTAGGGTAGCTCAGTCGACAACCTAGTTCAGGCTTTCGACAGAACTCATTTTCGCTCGAGATTACCCCTAGGGTAACTTGATAGGCAGCCAGCACTGTGGCCGAGTTCTTATCAGCTAGGAACTCAGCCGACAAATGTTGGCTTAACAGGTAGCACTGTCGGCCGAGTTTCCAAAAAGGTAACTCGGCCGACAGCACTTTACTGTAAAGTGCTAAGAGTGTATCTAACTGCTTAGAAGAGTGCACACTTTAAATATGCATCTGTTAGAATCCCCATAAACATTTAGAATTCAATCTAAGTGTCTCTACTGGCTAGTAGGCAACCTCAACTATAAAAAGGGACCCTCAGACTTCATTCCAAGTTTGCCTTTCATGCTCCTTTGCTATAGTTGAGTGATTGTGCCTCCAAGAGCCCCTAATCTCCCTCAAGCTTGATTACTTCTCTACATCCAATTGAGTTAGAATTTATGTAAGAGACCTACCTTGTTGTACACTTGTCAAAGTTCTCAATTCTTCTTCCCAATCTCTCTCTAGCAAAGTGGTGACTTGAATATTGCTTCCTTGAACAAGGAAGTGGTGGATTCAAGGTTGAAAATTTTCTACAAGAGTGGGTAAGACCTTGTTCAAGGCTTAAGACTCTTGGTAGGTAGATAGGTAAGTCTTTGTAATGGTTATGGGATCCTTCATCCAGAAAGGAAAGCTAGTTTAGCCCTTGATCTAGAAAAGAGTGGTCTTTTGTTGTAACTCTTATAGTGGAATATAAAGAATGAAACATGATTGAAAATCCTAGAGATTGACCCCTCTAAGTAGTAGATGTACATCTCCTATTTGGAGGTTTGAACCATTATAAGATCTAGTGTTCGTTGGTGTTTGTTCAATCTCTCTTTTACTTGCTTTTCACACTTGCAATATTATCTTGGGAAATATCTTGAAGGTCTAATCAATTTTGTTTAAGTAATTTTAGCTCTATTCACCCCCCTCTAGAGCCCATAGATCCAACATGAAAAACCTTAACTGCTCCATCACTTTTGACCTTGATGATTGTATTTTCAAGATCTGCATGAGGATGTGAATTGGTTCAAGCCATGAGGGGCCATATGGATTGTACTATCTTGATACACTAAGATATAATGTTTCTCTCATATCTACTACAGTGTTTGAGCAACAATGGCAATACATATTAGGACAGTTATCTTCTTCTTAACTAAGGACGTTGATGCCTTCAATTTCTAGTTCTAAATTTCAATGTGACGTGTGTGTCAATTTGGCAAGCAAAGATGATCTACTTTTCCAAATGAAAATGCTATTAGTTATCCATCATTGTTTAGAATTGTTCACACTAATGTACGGGGTCCTTGCTCAGTATCTAGCTTGTCCAATTTTTGTTATATTATCACATTCATTGATGATTATTCTGTAGCAACTTGGCTATCTTTACTAAATGGCCGCTCTCATGGGATATTATTAGATGTTTTTCATTGAAATGGATACTCATGCATCCATCCCCACTGAGGTTCTCAAACTAACAATGCATTAGAGTAAATGCAAGCTGCAGTTGAAAAACTCTATAGATATGAGAGCACCGTTCATCAGACATCGTGTTCCTACACCCCACAACATAATGGCATTGTTGAACGGAAAAACTGATATCTGCTAGAAGTTGCTCGAACTTGTTGATTCGTTGTAAGGTGCCCAATCATATTTGTCCAAAATTTGACTCTACGGCATTGTTCTTAATTAGTCGTACGCCTTCATTTGTCCTTCAAAATCAGATTCCATATCACATTGTGTATCCCACTACAGGATTCTCCTTGTCTCGCCAAGAATCATTGTAAGTACATGCTTTATATCTTCATCCTAGACATAATCCGAAAATGTGTATTCCTGGGGTACTCTAGAACTTAGAAAGGTACAAGTGATATGATCCGGTGAACAAGCATTGGCGAGGCAGTGCACATGTAGATGTAGTCTTCTTTGAGCTAATAACGGATCGGTCATGAATATTGATATTTTGGATGACTCCGCTACCCGTGTAAGTATCTCATAATCATTCGTCACATTTTTGGGACAAATCATAGCTAGTCTACCAACACAAACAAAGGGATCATGATCCTGACACCAGAACTACTTCCCTTGTGCCCCCCTCATCAAGTCCTCTAGAAAATGATCCTTCACACCCAAGGTAAATGCCACTGTGTATGATTTTCATCTTCCCATTAGTTTACACAAGGGGTTTGCTCCTGCACTTTACATCCCATCAGCAATTTTTGCTCCACTGACCAACTGAGCTCCAACTTTGCATGCTTTGTTGTTGCATTGTCTATTGTGTTTGTACCTAATATTGTAGAGGAAGCACTTTGTCACCCTGATCGGCGTCAAGCAATGGAAGCTGAGATTGGTGTACAATGTCATTAGTGCACCCCCTGTTGATTGCTCTCTTGTAGAGTGTCGTTGGATCTGAATTGTTAAATATCAACTGAATGGCACTATTGAGCGTCTGAAAACCTGCCCCATGGCGAAAGGCTATAATTAAACATATGGTGTTGATTACTTTGAGACTTTTTCACTTATTACCTGACTAAACTGGGTGTGGTTACTTATTTCTACAGTAGTTAATCTTGATTGGCTACTTTTTATGTATAGTAACTTTAACTTGCAGGATGAAGTATACATGGAGCAGCCTCATGGATTTGTTGCTCAAGGGAGCGTACTAGGTCTACAGCCTTAATAAAACTATACATGGTCTCAAACAAAATCATCAGGCTTAATACGATAAATTGAGTTACATCTCGACACGTTTTGGTTTCAAGCGATCTCTTTCAGCTCATCTGATATTTGGCAAAAATATTGTTGATGGGGTTATTATCTTGATTGTATGTGGATGACATTATTTTGATTGTATGTGAATGACATTGTTTTGTCTAGAAATGATCATGTTGGTATTTTAGCTACCAAAGATTAATTGGGCAAACATGTATCACGTCATATCTTGGTAATCTTTGTCACTTCCTTGGGATTGAAGTATCTCGGACTACTTTTAGTTTTTTCTATCACAACTCAAATATGTCCTTGATCTTCTCTAGGAAATAGCATGCTAGGAGCCAGACCTATTGGAACTCCTCTAGATCTTAATACAAATTGGGATGATGACACCTATAAAGAAGTATAGAAGCACATATCGTCACTTGTCTTTTCTTTTCTTTTTTTTTCTTTTTTTTTTTTTTTTTGGGGGGGGGGGGGGGGGGGGCGTATCTTGTCACTTGGAGGAGCACATATTGTCTTTGCTCGGTCTAGTGCAGACCACATGCACACCAGTTGCGAGCTTGTGTGGGTCCAATGTTTTCTCAAAGAATTATGTATTTCTGCTAATGGATCTATTCCTATGTTCTATGGCAATAGAGAAACCAGCTTTGTTGCAAGCAACCAACCTTTCATGAACGCATCAAACATATAACAGTGGACTGCCATTTTGTTCGAGAAGCTATCTTATCTAGACGCATTTTTTACTTCCCACATCAGGACAAAGGATCAAGTGGTTAATATCTTCACAGAGCCTCTACCAAGCAAGAAATTCCTGACCATGGTAGGCAAGCTGGACATGATAGATATCTAAATCCAGTTTGAGGGGGAGTGTTAAAATATGTTTCTTTATTTTCCTCTCCTGTAAGAGTCTGACATTGTTGAGTATCACATGTGTGTTTTATTTCTGCCTTGTTTAAGTAAGGTTGTGTACTCATGTCTTGATCATAAAATAAGCATTTTAACTTCCTCAAATTATAAGCGCCAAGCAAGCAAATTAGATTATTTGTTACGAGGCCCAATGTGTCCTTCACTATATGTCTTGAGAATTATATTTGATTGAGAGTAAAGGATTCTGTGATACTTGTAGAGAATACTAGGATGTGTCTCACCTTGGATAACAAAGGTCATATGAGAAATTGAGAATACACAGTATTGCAATGCAAAGTAGGCCGGAGATGGTATTGACCAGAGATCTATTACTGCATATTGTGTGAGTGTGTTTGTCACTTTGTTGGAGGTATATAGTCTATTGGAAAATTAAGATGCAACCAACTGTGGGGTCAACAATACATAGTGGTAAATACATACTATCTATGAATTAATGGCGTTCTGTCATGTTATCTAGGTGTTGGTTTTTATCAGGTAGAGGCCATACAGCTTGCAAGCGAATATATGGCTGTTATGTTTATCACCTCTAATCATATGTTTCACAGAAGGGCTAAATACATGAGAAAAAGTTCGTGAGACATATATTCTTGAAAATTTATTATTGTATATATCAGAAGGAACAGTCGGAAGATCGCCTTGCAAATTTATTCAGGAAATCTTGTATGAGTGTTGGTTCAAAATATTATGTCACAAGGTTGGAGCTTATACTATGTATGGCGCACCTCGAGTTGGGAGTCTAAGAACAGATAAACATTTACTTATGGGTAAGACTGACAATCTCTATGAATAAACATTTACTCATAAGCATATAGGTTTAGATATGACCAGATAGGCCATTTGTCTCTTAAATCATGTTTCGCAGAATAAAAGTAGTGTATTTTCTCACTTAATACAACGAACATAGGTTTAACGATCAAACTTGGTATCACCATATATATTCGGAAGGTAGATGGGTATGAGAATAGCATGCAAAAGACTGCAAAACAACCCTTGATTACACAGAGGTCTCGCTTAAGAACTTATGGTCATCACTAGGCATTGTCATAGATTCTCCAAAATCCGCACCATTGAACTCGGTTAACCAGGCTAAAAGCATTACTTAGATTTCCAGACATCAGATTCACTGGACATCGGATCAACTAGGGGAGGAAGAAAAGGGTTAGGGTATGCTCTAGTGGGTAGTGGGGGTGGCGTGTTGATGGCCTGTCAAAGAAACCAGCAGTAAAGATCTTAATTTGCAGTTAGTGTGTGTTATCAAAAATAGTTTACATCAAAACACGGTTTCATAAAACTCATCCCAATTATCATTTTCCTAATAATGTCATTGTCGATAATATTATAAATACAATGTATGATTTCTCAAATAAATGAGGATCTGCTTCTTGAAGGATATTCAAAGTCAATACACTGAGAAAGTGTAGGACTCCGGAAACCATCAAGTGTGTATAATATATAAAACAAGGTTAAAAGCATTATTAAAGAAACCTGGGACTTTTCACACAGTTCTGCACTAGAAAACCATGTTTCGTCAACCACTACTTCTGGAGTACGGGGCTTTTCATTGTAAGCAACAGCAGCCATTGAAGAAGTCACAACCACCCTTTTCACAGTTGATGCCTTGGCACATGAACCCAGCACGTTAACTGTCCCCTTCACTGCTGGTTCAATTAGCTCAGCCTGATATGGAATATTAAATGCAATCGCAGTGAGATAATTAACAAAGATTCCTACTATGTCAAAGATATAGTACAACATACAGCATAAATGATAGCCGCCCAACATGAGATGGAGAAAACACAAGAATTTTGAATAGTTTATAATCACATTTTTCCTGGTACATCATTGGTTTTAAGTCTTAAAAATAGATATTCCAATAAAAGGGGATATTAGCAAAGCCCACAACCAAATTCCCTCGAAACGACCTTCAAATAAATGTCCCTATCTTCCAACAGCTACAAGTGATATTTGACATTTGTAGTAAGTGTTTTCTCTCAAAGACTACAAAGCAAACACTGGAGAGTTGAAACAGCATGCAGATGGAATAAACCGCATTAATAAACAGGAATAACATACTAGCATATTACTGAAGGTTACTGCTTGACTTTCAAATAATCTACAAGGTTATGTATATACTCATCTGCAGTGCACTTGGTCCAAAGAAGTAGTACCTGGTTTCAGTGGCATGGTTGATTTCCTACTATTGATACATTACAGACGCCTAGGTGGTAAGTAGAAAGATTTAACCACTTTCTCTTCCTTGGATACAAGGAAAAAAATGGAACATTGCGATTGCATGGAAGGTGGTTTCTTGATGGCTCTTCTTAATGAGTTCAATGAAATCATCCACAACCTCAGGAAGGTCCACATGAAATTAGAGGACAATGATCGAGCAATTGTGTTGCTTTGTAGCCTTCCACCATCCTACAAGAATCTCCGGGATATTATAATTTTCCTTGAGTCAGAGACTATCCACTCTGTTAGAGTTATTGTTATTCAGTTTATTATGTTATATGGGCCAAATTGTCTTGGCCCATCCTTATTTAAGTTTCTCTACCTTGTACTAGCATCCTTTCCTATATATAGGAAGGAGTTAGCCGTCTATCGATAAGAAGCATCTCATTAGCCTCCCTCTTATTCTGCACATGGTATCAGAGCAACGATCTTAAACTTAGGATAAAAGAGAGAGTCTTTGCCTGCGGGCGGTCGTCATCTCTTCTTGGCTTGGCCGCCTGCCAGGCATAATCCTGACCTCCATGGTCGTCTCCTCTCTTATTCTTTTCATCTACTTGTGCTCTCCATCCTGTGTCCCGACCATCATCAGCGTTAATCTTGTTAGAGAGTCTATTTAGTTATGTTGTTTAGTCCCTTTGTTATATGGGCCTAATGGTATCTTGGCCCATTAGGGTTTGTCTTAAGTTTGCATACTTCCCCCTTATCCTACTTATAGGAAAGGGGGGTTGCCCTTCTATCAATAAGAAAAACTACACAAGGGGGATTCCCCATCATATCGCTTTTCTACATGGTATCAAAGCATCAATCTTAACCTAGATAGGAAAAGAGAAAGCCTCCGCCTGCGGGCGGCCGTGCCGTCTCTTTCTTGGCTTGGCCACCCACCAGGCATCATCCCGACCAACATGGTCGTCTCGCTTCTTCTTTCATAAAAATCTAATTTTTTGACGGCGCACTCCTTCCCACTCGTCATTTATGTCTATCTGCCTCCCCCAAGTCCTATCTATCTAGTCATCACTTCCCCACATATTCCCTGCCTTGGCATACACGAAACCCATCTCCAAGACAGGACTTCCGCTCATCTTTCCCCGCTGTGTCAGTTGTGTCCAAGAAAAAGATGTTGACCCGTGCTACCTTAGTTGTGACACCCAGATCATGATTGACGACCATCTTGCAACACTCGCATCTTGAAAATCTCCTGATTACTCCTTCACGGTCGTGCATTCACCCTCAATCGCATGTGTAGACTTTATCCTAGATAAATTGCCTACTATTGGGTTTGGTAGTAGTCGCTTGCCTTCTTGAGTAGTGGGTGTTGGAGGATTCCATTAACTCCTATTGATCTGTTGCTTTCGGCAGTTATCAACGCGTTGCGACACAACTACTTCTCCCCTTGGACCAAGCAAAGATCTTACAGTGTTGAATAGTGTCCAGGCACTTATGCCATCGTCATCAGCCTCTCTATTAAAGTCATAAACTCCCCATTAAAGGCATTGTCCAATTTGTATACTAGCTTTTGACCAATCTTTGACCAGCATAATAAAAAACTCCCTAGCAAACAAATCACTCGTTTGATCAGTTTTTGACCGTCATAGACTTGATTATGACAAAGAAAAATCAAATACACTGTGCAAGTTTTAAAGCAGCCTTTGACGAATCCTTTTTTTATCTAATCTAAAAAAATTGTGTCGTAAAAAGATCCATTTATTTTTCTATCTGGATCTACATAATCAGGTCATGTTGCACATTGACTCAAGTTTTTTATTACCTCCTCCACATACCTGCCTACATAGTCCTCGCCTCTACCATTGTTTTTTACTTTCCACCCCAACCACTCTCTTGACTCTTTTCACGGTTGGTATGGGGGGAATAGAGGATTATGAGTAGAGGGAAGAATGAGATAGAGGAGAGAAGAAGAGGAATTTAGTTCTACTTCTCTGTAGATCTTCATGCTACTTTTGTTGCTACTATGTAATGCTACTTTTGTTGCTATGTGGATATTTGTGCTTCTATTATTGATCTGTTTACCTTATGAATAGCTTGAGAAACTTATTCATCATCTCGACTGCTGTTATGGAGTTATCTACTTCACGTATGCTATATGTTGATCAATTTTTTATCTGACGACGTCATTCTTGCTACTTGTGCTATAATTAGCACATTTTATTTGTTGCTTTGTGGTTTTGCACTATCCGTCATCCGTGCTTTATTTGCACGTTGACTCTCTACTTGTTTGTGCTATGTTTGCATGTTGACTCTTTGTCTGTGCCCTCGCACATCAACTACTACAACTATTGTGACCCACCACTCTCTAGACTGTGACGTCTGCTAATATGATGAAGATTTCTATCTGCGATTTACATTTGTATGATGGAGCATCATGCTTTTCTGTTATTGTTGTTCATCTTTGAGTCTTTTGTTGCTTGTTATGTTTACGCACTAGTCTTCTATCCGGCTACGTCGTCGATTTTCTACTACTATGTGTCAACACTATCTTGCTTGTATATACCTTGCGCATGTTTACTCTTTTATTGTCCATGCTTTGTATGCAAGTTGACTACTGCTTCATGTGTTCCAGCACCCTCTAGTCTTGTGTTCAAACACTCTCTGGTCTACTTCATAATGATAGCGACTGAGATAAAGACCGTGATGCCTACTTGTTGTCTAATTCTACTCCAGATGCCACTCTATAGTGATCAAGAAGCTCTTGCTACTTGTCTGCTTACCCACTTTGAGATTATCTACTTGAGGGGGAGTATTTGAGTGATCTATTGTAACATTAAAAGGAAGAAGCATTCTTATATGCGCTTTGTTTATCTTATATTATTTTGCTCTAGTTTGTCTATCTATTTGCAAGCTAACTTGGGATTCTCCAAAGCTCCAGCTTGAGGGGGTGTTAGAAAGTCTATTTAGTTAAGTTGTCTAGTCTCTTTGTTATATGGGCCCAATGGTGACTTGGCCCATTAGGATTTGTCTTAAGTCTATTTAGTTAAGTTGTCTAGTCTCTTTGTTATATGGGCCCAATGGTGAGTTGGCCCATTAGTGTTTGTCTTAAGTGTATATGCTCCCCCCTTATAGGAGAGGAGGGTTTCCCTTCTATCAATAAGAAAAACAACTACACAAGGGGAATTTCCCATCATACAAATTTTCTACAAATCTGCCTCCCTTGATTCCTATCAATCTAGTCATCGCTTCCCCACATCTTCCCCGCCTCCATCCTATACATTGACATCCACAAACTCTCCTAAACCTCAAGGATGAGGTCATGAAGATCATGTTGATCCATAAGCCGATCTTGGCTTATATGGTGCTCCCATATCCGGTGCATAATCTCGACGCCGCACTTTACCTGCGGCATCAGCCATCTTCTTCATGATCAATTGGTCCCTTTCCTAGGATTTGCACCCTAACGTCGTGATTTGCTTGCTCGTGTAGAAGTCGACAGTCATCTATCATCCTTGTCGTGTAACGTAGGGACTTCATTTGATTATAAGAGACGGAGTACGTTGGAAGGAAATGGTCGGTTCTTAACAATGATCTGCTACCTCAACATTTTTCGGTTGGACGCAAACACGAGCCTTTAGGCCACCGTTTCTCTTAGCGCCCAGAAGAACCTTCGCACGCACCAACAACAACAGCAACACCAAGTTCCACGCATAAGTCGACAGTGCGAAGAGGACAGGGAAGCGCACCCTCCCAGTCGTCATGAAGGCAAATAAAAGTTGTGTGCTATTATGTCAAAAAGTCAAAGTGGCAAACGACACTTCACTTCTGATAATACATGATATTGGTTCTCATGATTCATGGTGATTTGATTAAAATCTTGGATAAACCAAGAAGTGATCCGCTTCAAACCAAAAATATATCCCTTGTACCACAAAGATCAATTTTTTGTACATGCTCCTGGTACACCATATGTCTAATGTTAATCGAATCTTTAATCGAATCTATTATTCGACCTAGTCCATACTGCGGGGTCTCCAACCCCACACCACAAAGATCCATTTAGTTTTCTATTTGGATATGTCTAATCGGGTCATGTAGCACATCGACTCGCATTATGGTTCATATCTACGGTAGATTGGCAAACAAAAGACCTCATGCTAGTTTACAAAGCACCAAAAAGGGGCATTGTGCTAATTTTTCTTCCTCCTTTGACAATTTTATTCCCCCCTACCACCCCTCATGTGTGCATCCCTTTCCACGTGCAGGGGGTATTGTCACTTTTCCACACCAACCACTCATTCACTTCGTAATTGGTGTGCAAGGGGATATAGAGGAGAGAGAAAGTATTAGAAGGGAGAGAGAGAAAGCATGAAGAGGGAGTCTAAGGAGAAAGAGAGATTATATGTATCGGTCCAGATTATTCTGATCTTCATATAATTTCTTATTATTCAATACATCCATCTTCCAATGTCTTTGTAGTGCTTTAATCCCACTAAGGATCATGCTTTTGGTGCATCATTGGTGGATCTATTTCCCAATGACATTGTGCTTCTTCGTGTTCGTGCCATGATATGCATGTAAGTTGGTTATATGTGCTTCGCTTATTCCAGTACCACTTTCATGCAAGTTGAAGGATCTCAGCTATATCATTGACACACGTTGGGACAGAGCTTATTGTATTTATTCCAACATCTTGTTCCCTTTAGTGCTAGTCTGCGACGATCCTACTACATCTCATAAGATGGATTGTTACTGTCATAAGTTTGTCAATTTCAAGCCTACAATACTACACCTGCAAAGTTGATGATTCGTCCAGACTTTATCTTCCTGATTATTTTATTCATGTATTAGAAGTTGCATATGTCATTTCTCAAGTGCCAAGATGGTTCTTCTAGTGATCTACTTGAGCTTTCCTTGATCATATCTTTTATTCCCATCAAGCCCCTGAGAGTCACTCCAAATGGATCCAGTTTGACAATCATCATCGTCTCATCATATATGTATTTGAAGATACCTCTACTGCTACATCATTGGAGTTGATTGAACTTATTCCTCTCTCGCAATTCTTTCCAACGAAGATGTAGTCATGGTGTTTTGATTGTCTACTCTAGATTGATGGTGATGTTCTTCATTCCATATGCACTACAGAAAATCTTCTCTAAAGCTCTAGTATTTCCAGCTTGCAGGACATAACTTCAAAGGAATCCTCATCAAATCTTCTATTTGTTGGAGAGCCACGTTTAAGGGGGCGAAAATCTTGTATGGGGAATGACATTTTTATTTTCTATTTGTTGCGTCGTCTAATTGAGTCTCGTAAGTCCAAGTTGGATATGTATTTCATCCATACCTGTTTGAAGGGGTGTTAAGAGTTTTTGTAATTCAGTTTATTATGTTATATGGGCCTAATTGTCTTTACTCATTAGGGTTAAGTTCCGCTACCTTGTACTTGCCTCCTTTCCTATATATAGAAGGGGAATTTGTCGTCTATCAATAAGAAACATCTCATTAGTCTCTCATCTTATTTTCCACACACTCCATGAAGTCAAAAAGGCCTTGTCATCTGAAGAAAAAATAGAGACAGACGTTACTTCGTCAAAAGTATAAAGTGAAGTATTGACCGCTAGAGGAAAGAAGCGTCCACATGACAAAGACCCTAAAAGTTCAAAATAAAAGAAGAACAAGTCAAGTCATGTCAATCAAAGAGGTGCAGGTACTACAAGAAGATGGGTCATATCCGAGATGAATGCTAAAAGTTGCAAAAAGCAAAAGCATGGGAATTCAAATGATACTACAGTTCATGCAAAGGTGGCTCATGGAGGTTCCCAAAAACGACAACCAAGTTCTTGCGTCATCGTCGTACAAGAAGGTTTGGGTTCTTGATTCAACATGCATGTATCGCATGACCGAGCGTAATGATTATTTCCATACCTGAGCCTCATCAAGGTGGAGGTATTTTTATGGGTGACAAACGTCCTTGCAAAGTGATTGGTGTAGGCATGGTGGTGATCAAGATGTTTGAAGGTGAAAGAACATCAATGGGCATGTGACATGTTTCGGGGTGAAGAAGAATCTCATCTCATTGATCACATTTAAAGACAAGGATGGCAAGTTCTCTAGTGAAATGGAGGTATATATATTCTCAAAGCCAACCGGGTCCTCATTAAGGGGGTGAGAAATTCACACAAACTGTACATATTTGCAAGGTTCCACTATTTCAAGATTTGTAGTGGTTACAACTTCATCTAAAAACACGACATGGGTTTGGCATATGCACTTGAGACACGCATGAGAAAGAAATGATGCTCTTAAGCAAGACTGGGTTGTTGCGTCACAAAATCATGGGAAAGTTAGAATTCTGCGAGCATCGTGTTTTGGGGAAGGTCGAACGCAATAGCTTTGACAAGGCAATTCACTCTTCCAAGCTCTAGATTATGTACACTCCAATCTATCGGACCCTTATTGTGTTCCTTGTTGGTGCTAAACATAATGATGACCTTCATTCAAATTGTACAAGGACTGCGTTTATTTTCTTAAGATCAAGGATGAGGCGTCTCTACTTTCAAGCAGAGGAAGGCTCTCACTGAAAACCAAACTAACAAGAGCATAAAGACTTATCATATTGATAATGACTAGGAGTTCTATTCTACAATAATATTTCTAGTGATCATGGAATCAAAAAAAACATCGTATCGTGTGTCATACACCCCAGCATAATGGTGTAGCAAAAATAATGAACGGAACGTCGTTGGAAAGGCACGATGGATGCTATTCAATGTGGGCTTAGGTAGATCTTTCTAGTATCAACCTCTTGATATTTGGTGAATTGTACATCATCTTCTATTTGTGTATATTAGTGGTTGCCCTACTTATGCTCATTATAATACTAGAAAATTAGAAGCTAGAGCTATCAAATACATATTCCTTTATTATGCTTCAGGGGTGAAAGGATGTCATATTTGGTATAAGGAAACTTCTTTACCACGTTTCTTGGTAGAGCGCAACAGTACTTCAACGGATTTTCCATGGTGTCTATTGTGCAAGACATGAATAGCTTTGTATCACAACATGTAGAAATCAAAGAAGTCGACGGCTCACATGTTTCTAAACAAGGTCCCTCTTCTATGCCAGATCAAACAGTGCCTACTGAAAAAATAGGGACTCTAAATAGTTCTTAGAGTGTAACCAAAGGCAAAGGCAAACGGAACGTCAAACCACTCCAACCCTACGACTTAGTGACTTCATGGTGGCCTATGCCATTTCCAACATCGTTGATGTGGATATTGGTGACGAGCCCACAATTTATGTGATGCGGTCGTAGGTAATGATGCTCTGTAGTAGATTGTTGGAATGAAGGAAGAGATGGAATATATTCAATAAAAATCAAACTAGGGAGTTTGTGGTACCGCCCAAAGGCAAGTAGTATGTTGCAAGTGGGTCGATAAAGATACAAGGCTTATTCCAAAAGGAAGACATTGATTATAATAAAGCTTTCTCACCTATTTTCATGTATAATGGGCTGCTTCAATATTTGGTAGCCATTAAATACCTAGAGTTGCAATAGCTAGATGAAAAGACAACTTTTTTGCATGGTGAACTAGAAGAAAAGATCTACATGCAATGGCCAGACGGTTTTGAAGACAAAGAACCATGTCTCATTGGTCAAGAGGTCTCTCTATGGGCTGACGCAATCTCCTAGACAATGGTGCAAGAGATTTGACTCTTTTATGATGCACAATGGATGTCCTTGGAGTAGCTATGAGGCATGTGTCTATTACAAAGGGTTGGATGACAATTCCTTTATTTACCTATTGCTATTTATGATGATTGCTTCTAGACACACATCTGAGATTGCTAAGGTGAAATCTCTTCTAAGTGGAGAATTTGAGATGAAAGACATTGGTGAAGCTGAAAAGATTCTTAGCATCGAGATTCAAAGGGTAAAAAAAATAGAAGGTTAATACTGATGCAAGAGAAGTATATCAAGAAGGTTCTTCATAGGTTCCACATGTTAGATGTGAAGCCTATTTCAACTCCATTGGCCACTCACTTTAGGTTATCAGCTTTACAGTCTCCACAGTAAAGTTATATATGATGATCGCTTCTAGACACACATCTCAGATTGCCAAGGTGAAATCTCTCTAGGTGGATAATTTGAGATGACATGTCGTGTAGAAATCTGACAGGCCATGTAAGATGTCGAATATGAGAAATAGCCTTTCGTAAACGCATCGTGTGATTTTAGATCTGAACGATATCGTGCACTATCAAGGGTGATATCCGGACTGTGACACGCCGAGTCGATTGGACAACATGACGTGTTTGACGCCACTGACACAGAGCTAGATGGGAATTGTCGTCGACAAGGAGAAACAACCTCGAGAAGACGCGTCTGGGAGGGGGTGATGAGAACTAGCGTCATCACTTGTGAAAATCGATGATGCAAATCTGACGCATCAACAACCCCTTGTAAAACCATGAATAGATCCGATGGGAAAATATGCCATCCAAGAAAGATATCTTAAAAACATCTCAGGAGGTGGTGGAGGCTTCCATTACTGCTGATCCAAGGAATGAGGTATCCGGTTTTGATGTCCTTTCAAGGGCATGGAAATGGAAGTTTCCTTTCGACGCCAAAATGAATGAATTAAGCCATGAAATTTTACAAGGGTGATCTCTACACCTAAGTGCGTCATTTTATGCAATACATTTTGATATGGGGATAGGTGGGGGGCCTTCATGTGGGAGGTAATAAACTCACCTATTTCCTGGTAAATTTTGATATTTGGGCAAAAAATTTGCTAAATTCGACATAGTTGCACAGTAACAAGGTTTCATAGAGTGGAAATGGAAATGTATTAAAATTTGATGAATATTTTGACAATTTTGACAAAAGTTCATTCCTTGGTTGCGTTGGCGTAGTAGATGTCCAGGAAGACACCGAACCCTTGATAGGTTGGAGTCGGCCGCATTTTGAAGATTCAATAGACGTTAGAGATAGCCTGGGGCAAATGATGCTTGATGATGGTCGCGCTAAATAGCATAAGCACGTGACTTGCAAGACAACCTCAGGGAAGCGACGATGTGACTTGACGGTGACGACCATGAGGTAAGACTCGGTGGCTGCCTTTGACTATGAATCGGAAGAGCATAGAGAAGATTGTAGATGAAGTTCTTTATCAAAGAAGAGAAACGACCATGGAGGCCAGGAAGATGCCTAGTGGACGAGCGGCTAAGCCAAGAAGAGACGGTGGCCACTCGTAGGCTGAGCCTCTCTCTTTCCTCCCTAAGGTTAGGATTAATGCTCTGATACCATGTTGAAAAGGTGTGAGGGAAACTTTCTTGATTAATATTATACGGCACACCTTTGTGCTATATATAGGAGAAAGGGGGAAATATTACATACTGACTCTAAGTAAATCTATATGGGCGAGACACTTAAGCTCATATACATATGAACCTATTAACTATATAGCACAATAATACTACACACATATAAAGAGACATACGCCTATATCTATAAATTTGCATGACACCTGGAATATATGCCAATCGCATCAAGCAACTCAATATGTCAATATGCCTCTTTATCGACAACTCGTGAAAAATATGCCAACCTCGACAATTGGATGATGTAAATTGTTAGATGAATCTGATGGACACTGGATTCTCTAGTAACTGTAAATTTGCAATCCGCCTTTGTTCAGTGAATAGAAAAGATTGTATTATTGACAAAAAGAATACAAGCATAGACCCCCTTCTTATATAGGATAGGAGTCAATGAAAACAAAGTTCACCATCATGGGATAAAAGATAAGACACTAAAGAGCACAAAATAAATAGCACAAAGCTAAATATGTTAACACTCCCCCTCAAGCTGGAGCCTGGATATCATGCATGCCTGGCTTGTCCACCATAGATATGAATCTTGTCTTTGGCAATGGTTTTGTAAAGATGTCAACAAGTTGATCTTTGGTCTAGATCATGGAACATAACTTCGACGATTTTTGGCGAAATTTCGCCGAAACTTCGAACTTCGACCATAGGCGAAGTCGAATCCCAAATACTTCGGCCTCGTCCAAACTTCGGGGCGAAGTTTCAGTGATGTCGGCGAAGTTGACTTTTTTGTGTGTATTTTCGTCTCAACTTCTCCGAAGTTGTCGAAGTTTCCTCGAAGTTGGCGAAGTTGGGCGAAGTTTGGTCGAAGTTGAGACGACCTAGAGCATTAATCATAACTAGTGTCCCAAAGGCCATATAAGGCATAAGTGTTGCCTCCAACCCTCTTCACAACTTCTAATATCAACTCCTATGTTGTTTGTTGCCACTCTTTCCTAGATAGGGTGTTTTAACTACTATTTGACTGTATATTGTATAGAATACATATGGTGAACTATATTTGTATATGTGTATTGCACATTTGACCCTTGAAACTAGGGCTAGAGAGTTGTGAATTGTGTTGTGTTAAATTAACATATATAAGATAGATGTATAACATATATAGTAGTTTTCAATTAAAGTTTCCTTCAAATTCACATCATTTTCTTCAAAAAATGGCATCGAAGTTTGTCGAAGTTTGCGTCTAAACTTCCTCAAAACTTCCTCGAAGTTTCCACAAACTTCCACTTCCACACCTGGCGAAGTCGACACGAAGTCGAAGTTCTGCACCATGGTCTAGATGTATGGAGTAGAAAAGTGCCTTAGATAGAAAAAACTCACTGATGAAGTGACAATCTACCTCAATGTGCTTGGTGCACTCATGGAAAGTAGATTACTTGCAACGAAGATCAAGGCTTTATTATCATGATAGATAGGCATGGGCTCAAAATCAGACTCCAAACTCCTTTAATAAGCCTTGAACCCACATCAATTCGCAAGTCATATGAGCCATGGCTCGATACTCAGCTCAGCACTGGATCTGGCCACAACAGTTTGTTTCTTACTTCTCCAAGTGACAAGGTTACCACCTACAAAGGTGCAGTAACCTATAGTAGATTTATGATCAATCTTGTTGTCAACATAGTCAGAGTCAGAAAATGTAGTAACCTTGCAGTGCCCCTTTTTGTATAGAAAAGTCTCTTTCCAAGAGAGCTTTGTAAGTATTTGAGAATGTGGCACACGGTGTCCCAGTGACATTTTTTGAGGTTCATCAAGATACCTGGTAACAAGTCCAACAGTTGATGTAATATTTGCTCGTGCAACTGTTAAGTAAATGAGCTTTCCTACAAGTCTTCTATATTGCTTGTTGTCAGGATAAGGAGAAGAATCATCATCATAATTAATATTGGGATCCAATGGTGTATTGACTAGATTAGCACCCAACATGCCACTTTCTTGGAGTAGATCAAGGACATACTTGAGTTGAGATAGACATACTCCAGAAGAAGAATATGATACTTCAATCTCCAAAAAGAATAGCACAACTTTCCTAAATATTTAGTAATGAAGTGTTTTCCTAAGTATTCCTTAGTCTCTTAAATATCCTGAAGGTCACTCCAAAAAGGATGATGTCATCCACATGCACAATCAAAATAACGAATCCCACAGTAGTTTTTTTACAAACACAGAATGATCAGAATGTGAGCGTTTAAAGTAAATTTAGCAAGGATCTGACTTAATTTATCAAACCACACTTTTGGGGTCTATATTAGTCCATAAATGGCTTTCTTTAGGCGGCACACTTAAGAACACTCCCCCTAAGCAACAAATCCAGGAGGTTGCTCCATATACACTTTGTTGTGTAGATCAAGGAATGAAGTTTCGTCGGTATCGGCGGTATTTCGAACGAAATACCGATACCGATGGGTACCGACACGGAAACATGCGTGCATACCGATAGGATCGCAAATATCGATAATACCAACATGTATACCGCCAATACTGCCATTTTCCGATGGTTTCGGTGCAAAATGCACTAACTTCACTGTACCGACCGAAACCGGCGGTATACCAACGGGTATACCGTTTTTTGCGAGAATGACTGTTGTTACTTATTGGGAGGAGAAAAGAAGATGCATTTGGATGATTTTTGGCAATTGGAGCTAATACCAACCCAAATCAAGGTAATTCTAGATAATCTCTTTCATTTCTACCATTAGCAACATCTCCATCTTTTTTTCCTACTTTTTTCTTCCACTTTCACCTTAAAAAAGTGTCTTTTACCGCCAAAGCCTAGCTCCAAATTTTTATATGTTTACGCGAACATACATACATCTATAAGTGTATTATATAGATCTGCAATATTATCACTAGATCTACCTACTTACAACACTATTACTATTATCATACAATTTATCTAAGCATATTAAAATTAGTATTGATATAATTAGTTACGTATTTATGCTTAGTGGAAGATGTTATACTAAAGAGTAATGTGAATATAATACAAAGGAGTATTATACACTTATATAGTATTGCAAATGAATGAGCAACACAGAACTTCATACAATTTGCCAATAATGATGTGTATGAGGAGCATGTGACTACATACAACCACCTTTATAGGATGCACATGTCATGGCCGCAATATCTCAGTAATATCAACTCATCACTGTATGGAGAACCAGCGTGCCACTCAACATACAGCTGATGTGAGTTGTAAGTAAATATGTTATTCATATGTTGTAAATTGTATATTATTGCATAATTGTGTGTATTTAAGTTTGTGGTTTGTGCTAGTAAAATTTCATATCTTAATTCCTACATTTTGTCATCGAAATCCTTCATCGAAATCTCAACAAAACATGACAGATTCCTTACCTCCCACATGATGGACCCCCCCCTACACACCCAATATAGAATTTTATTGCATAAAACGTTGTATTTAGGTATAGAAATTACACCTGTAAAATTTCATGAATTAATTCATTCATTTTGGCGTCAAAACGGCCAGGATTGCATCTGTCAGTATTTTCATTGGTATATCGGTAAATACCTATTTCCAAGCTGTCGAAACGGCGTCGGTATCGGTCACCTTGTTCCTTGGTGTAGATTACCATTCAAGAAAGTATTTTTGATGCCAAGTTGAAATAGAGGCCAACTCTTATTGACAACAACAGAGATGAGAATACAAACAGAATTAAGGCGAGCAACGGGCAAAAAAGTCTTAATATATTCTATGCCATATGATTGTGTGTAACCCTTAGCAACAAGACAAGCCTTAAGGCGTTCAACCGTGCCATCAAGTTGATACTTCACAGTAAAGATCCAGCGATAGTTTATAGGAAAAACAAAGGTTGGAGCATCCACCAAGTCCATGTATGTTATGTAGGGCTTCCATTTCCACTTCCATGGCACGACGCCAGGCAGGGTGCGTCAGAGCTTCAGCAGCAGTTTTAGGAACACAGATAGTGGAAAGAGCACCAGTGTATTGGCAAAGATTGAACCAAATTAGCATCAAAACAAAATTTTCTTATAGGATGTAAAGCGCAAGACTGCACCCCATTCCTTATGCTAATCAGAGTTTCTAAGTCAGAGTATACCTGATTGGTGTCGTGATTTGCTAACAAAGATGAGGGATTGGCTGAGGTTGGAGCCACAGATGGAGTTTAGTCTTGCAGGCATCTTCGGTAAACCTTGAGAGGAACAGCAGTAGTAGGAATAACAGATTCTGGATATCCCGACTCAACAGGAACAGAAAGTGGGGTATCAACTATCAACAAGCAAATTCGTATATATAGTCGAACCCATAGTAGAAAAATATGATGTATCCTCAAAAAAAATATCCGCACAAACATACCATTTCTTAGCAATCGAATGATAACATCAATACCCCTTCTGAGTTCTTGAGTACCCAAAGAAAATGCAGTTCGTAGATCACGAATCAAGTTTGCTTAAGCCAATTAGAAGATTATGTACAAAACAGGTACTGGCAAAAATTCTAGGTGGTACAAAAAACAGTAGAGTTGTGAGGTACAAAATACTATATGGGTCTTGGTTGTTCAAGATAGATGAGAGCATTCTATTGATCAAAAAGCATGCGGTGGAGACAGCATCATCCCAAAAAGACTTAGGGACATGATAGTGAAACATAAGTGTCCTGACAACTTCAACGAGATGGTGATTCTTACGCTCAATAACAACATTCTATTAAGGGGTGTAAGAATAGAAGGTTTGATGAATGGTGCCAAGGTTTTTACAAAAGAGGTTAATAGTTAATTGCATGTATTCAAGGGAATCGTCTGTCTAATGGGCTTATTAAATTGAGTCTTAATTCCAGCAAAGGCAGTAATAATGTCAAGAACATGTGCCCTGTCTTTAAGTAAAAACAAGCAAGTAGCCCGAGAGAAATCGTCGATAAAGGTCATAAAGTAATGAAGTCTGGTTACACTTGTGACAAAATACGGTCCCCATATATCAGCATGGACAATATCAAAAATAGATTTTGAAGACAGTCATTTTTTGGGAAAAACATATCGAGTTCGCTTTCCTAATTAGCAAACTTCACACTTAAATAAAGTTTCAGATACATAAGTAACCAAATGCTTGAACTTGGATGTTGATGGATGTCCAATTTGTAGTGCCGCTAAAGTCCCAAAACAGCCAAAGAGAGACGTGCAGCAGTGTGTGGAGCATCACAGTAGTATAAGCGGTTTGGTCCCTCAAGGTCCGAACCAATCCTCATCCTTGTGCGAAGATCCTTAAAGATACATTCATCATAGTCAAACATAATATAACCCGGAAGTTGTTTGTCTATTTTACTAACAGAAAGAAGATTCCGAGGAAAGCAAGGAACATATAATGCAGATCTAAGCAAGAAATTGTTTGTAGTTTGAATGTTACCAACCCCATGTATTGGGGCTTGAGTACCATCAGCAAAGTTCACAGGTGAAATAGTAGTAGTCATACTAGAAAAAAGTTTAGAATTGCCAAAAAATATGAATAGAAGCACCAGAGTCAATGACCCATTTGTTTTTACCATAAGGATTCGAGGAACATTAAAAAGGCAGAATCATCATTCAAGTGTGGAGCCCATGTCAAATTCAGGAGTTGTTCTTGGAACAATTTTTCAAATTCAGCTCGGACCCAATCCATAGAACAACTGAATGTTTGTGTTGGTTCTTAGTGTAGTCAGTAGACGACTGATTAGCTATGTGTTAGGGTAACCATGCTTCACCCAGCAAAGATCTTCATTGTGATTATTTTGCCACAGAAGTTACAATGACGGGATCCAAGAGGGGGGCGTCACTAGGTCCATTGGAGGATGGACCACGTCCCAGTCCAAAAGGGGGTTGGCCACGTCCAGGTCCAGATGGGCCAAAACGACCATGTTCTTTGCCACGGCCAGAGTCACCACAACGTACTACAATGTTGACGCATCAGCAAAACCAGCAAGCGATGAATAAACATACGGCGAGCGTTGGACCAATTTTAAGACATCTGCCAATTAAGGTAGAGGATCATTGGTCAGGATATGATCCACGATTCCTGCAAAGGAAGCAGGTAGACCAGTGAGGAATGGTACCAGCAGAAGAGTTCAAAAATCCAAAGTATGGGCATCAAGATTTTTAATTAATAGACCAATGCCACATCGTCAATTTAGACCGACATGTGAAGAAGGTTGATGGGAGGGAACAAGTCCTTCCTGAAGAATTAAGCCGAACCGAGAAGCTATTGTTTTATACCAAGAGCAGCCTTTGTGTTAAAGCCAAACCAAGGAGGAATGAAGACGCTCGTATTAAAGCCGAACCAAGGAGGGAATGAAGATGCATAGATTTGGGAGTAGTGTGGTGGTGAGATGGTTGTGTCAGAGAGGGAGATGGATAGCGGTTCGGCTAGCATATGGGATGGTCAAAGATGGCGGGCAGGATTTGGTGGCACTGGCAGAGATGGTGAGCGGGAGCAAGACTGGAGGTGGGGAAGGCGGTTGGCGTGGGGGTTTTGCAGGGCTGGGGGTCAGGACAGGCTAGAGGTCACTCCACGAAGTGGGGAGGCTGCGGGGTGGAGGAGGGTGGCTTGGGGGTTAGGCAAGGGAAGGGACTAGGGAGTTTGGCGGCGGAGGTGGAACAGGACTATAGTGGAGGTGGCTGTTGGGAGATTGGCGACAGCAATTAGTGGGAAAGAGATGGCGAGAGGAAGAGAGGTGGCGGAAGGAAGAAGACGACATGAGGGAGAGAGGCAGCGGAAGGAAGGAACATGAAAGGCAGGGAGGGCAGTGCGTGCAGAGGAAATAGGAAGAAGGAAAGGGAAAAGGGAAGCATTAGGGTTGAGAGGCTTAGGGAGGATCAAACCGCTCTGATACCAAGTGACTAGAATTGGATTGTATTGTTGAGATTAAGAATACAAGCATAGACCCCCTTCTTCCATAGGATTAAAGGAGTCAGTGAAAACAGAGTTCACCAATATGGGATAAAAGACAAGGCACTAAAGAGCACAAAATAAATAACATAAAGCTAAATATGTTAGCATGTTCTAACTCAATCTTCTCTTCACTTGTACACAATACATGAAGGGTCCCCTTAAAATTCAATATTTAACATAGTCGTATAAATAAGTGTAAATGTGTATACAATGTGCTTGAAAATTTTCATAATGTGTTCTTTTAAATATGTAGTTCTCTCGTTGAAATCTCGCATCAAAATTCCCAGAATACAACTCAGTTTCCTTATGTTACAACACATGAATAACTTTGTGTATCCGAGACTAGAAATTCTATGTAAAATGTCATGACTTGTAACTTATGACTTAAAACGTTCACTTTGGGTCAAAAGTGATTAAGATTGCATTTGTTTGTCATTATATCTGTATAAACATGTTTCTGTTTTGTGCATAAGATATCGGTAATTGAATAGCGTGTTCCTCAGTGGCTTGACGGGAAATACAACTTGGATTAGTGATCTTGGATCAATGAGTCATTGCTTTTGTGATTACTTGTGCACGAGTCCTGCGTCTTTTAATTGTGGACCTAGGAGAAAGGGGGCTCAATGACAAGAGGGTTGTACCACGAGAGAAACAAGGACACTTACGTGCTTCCTAGATTGGTAGTAACGCTTAAATTTGGGGTGTCTTTGAATAGTTTCTCAATACACCCATGATCGTTTTCTTTATTTGATAAAAATTTTATAAATGACATATGACTCATCTAAGGGAGCTACAACTGAACAAAAACTTGATCACTCAAGTGTATCTCAGGTATTTCTATGTAGTTAACGAAAGGTCAGGAGAAAATTTGCATATGAATTAAATGTTCAGGCACAATACAGGCACTAAACAGGTGGAGGTAAAAAATGAACGTTTACTGAGACATGTAGCATAATCTCTTGATATGACAGTGCAACGCCAACCTTCCCAGTCTCCCCCCCCCCCCACCAAAGGAAAAAGTAATGTTACTAACCTGTGGATCTGTGAAGTTATGATAGAAAGGCGATGCTGTGTGGAAAACACCTTCGCAGCCCTTGATTGCATCATCAAAAGCTCCATGCTCAAGCAGGTCCGCCTTGAACAAATGTAGCCTTTCTGCTGCACCATCCAATGCACGCAAGTGCGCAGTTTTGGTGGGATCATCTGACTCATAGGATGATAAACCCAGCATTAAACCAAGGGCCTTAGGCTTGAAGATAACATATATACTCAGGTAATTACAACGATTTCCACTATTATCCGGGACGTTTAAAATAAAGGAAAAATATAGGTACAAGTGTTGTAGAGAGTGTATGGCTGAACTTATACTGCGTTTAAGGAACACTTCAAATAGCACAAAAAGGCGTGACAAGATCTCTAGAAAAGAAGATGGTGACGAAAACATGACCGGTATGGCATGTGATCTCTCAGTGAAGTACGGGTCTACTTGTGCCTAAAATGAGCGAGCATCTGGAAAGCGGCGAATCGCAGGAGATGGAGAAGTAAGGGAAGATGTGCATGTTAGCTTGTTCGAAGGATCCTCCATACTACTAGAGTGGTCCCATATGGCGGCAACAAAAAGTTGCAAGGAAGGATACGGGAGGGACAGCGCACCTGGATTACGAACGGAGGCCTTGACGGTGTAGCCACGCTGGAGCAGGAACTTCACCAGCCATGAGGCGATGTAGCCTGAACCTCCAGTGACACACACGATCTTCCCGCACGCGCTCATTCTCAGAAGCAGTAAAGCGGCAGGGTTTGTAGCAGGAATTAGGCGATGAGCCACTGATCCCCGGGGTATATGAAGCTTTTTAATCGTCTGAAGGCACGTTTGATTGGATTGTATTTTCCGATCCAACACAGGAAATATTGTGTTTGCTTTGTAGGAGTGAAGAGATGGGGCTGATCCTGCACTTTTCGTCAAGCAATAAATGCTGGACAGAGCTTTCCGTTTCAAAAGCACCGGGCGCCGTCAACGTCAACCAGCAAAACTGTCTTTTACTTTTACCCTGCGGCACACTACCGAAACGTTTCCTTCCACCCCGCGTCCGTCACAAGGGTACGGTTTAACCAAAAGTAAGGCTAGATTTTCAGAAGAGTGGACAGCGATGGACCAGGAAAGACAAGTCAGGTTTTTTGTTAGTTTGTAACGGCATGTTTGGTTAGACAGAAAATTAAAATATGTTTTCCAACTACTTTTGTTTTCTAACTAGTTATGTTTGGTTGGGTGCTTACCAAATGACGTTGTGGAAACCAATCATAGAGGTTGGTGGACGTATAGAAACTTTTTACAAATGAACTGCGCCGGAAATGTGGACAATTCCTTTTGCGCCGAAAACCAACCGCAGAGGTAGGTACCTTGTTCATGCCCACTGTTGGTGTACCGTTCCACTATAAAACTATAAAACTAAGGGCACGTTTGGTTAGTTTCGATTTTCAAGAATCTTATATTCATGCTATTCTATATTTGTTAAATATTGTATTGTTAAAATTTTATGTTTGGTTTCTAAATTTATAGAATATATAATTTAATTTTTTTTATCCACGGGCAGGTTACAGCTGGATTTTGACGTATGGGAGAATTTTGATGAAAACCAAAATACGGGATTCCTATTGTTGGTATGTATGCCCTGAGAGCCAATCATGGGATGATTGGTGGGATACATTGAGATTGATTTGATAAACATCAAAGGAGAGCTTCCAATTCTTTCTGGTTCAGTCATATGAGATACTGATAGAACAGATTGAATGTCTAGAGAATGACAGTACTCAATGACGTATGCTTTCAGGTTGAGGACCTGAACGATGAGATCATACGGATGCCAAGAGTTTGTACATTCTTGTTATGTCCCTAGTCGGATGTCATTGTGGAAGGTAGATAGACAACAATGACACACAAGACTAGATTGTGGTGTTGGTTGATGACAGAATCTCATTAGTCATGATATAGAGATATCAAACCAAACACATAGGTACTTGTTAGAGAACAAGTGTACCGGACAGACCCACCGTGAGTTTGACACATGGAACCATGAGATGGTAGTCACAGTCAGTACTCACAGTGATGGTGGTGAGTGTGATTCTTAGACCTGAAATCACTACACTCAACACATGTCGTTGGGCACACTTTGACATCATCAAACGCAGTCCTGAAACATGGGTTGTTATAAAGGTGATGATTGGGTGGCTTTGACACATGGGGCTTTTGAGGGGTGAGTGATAGATATGGGATTTGTTCCTCCTGAGGAAGTTTGATATCCATGGCCACTTGATGAGTAGGATTGAGAAAGGCGTGCACGCATGTGTGAATCAGTATGTGATACTGATGTCATACATATCTCTTCCAGTCTACTCTGAGATCAAGGAAGTGAATGAACGTTGACAGGATGACTGTTCCATGCCTCGAGTTCATTCGGGATATCAGTGACAAAGGAATTATACATTCGATGTAACACCATTCACGGATTGTAGGATGAAAGTTGTTCTCCAACTTTCTACTTTCACTTGGGTAGCACTGATGTGTGACTAGGCACCGCTCTTTGCTTGTGAAGTCATAAGTGTTATGAACTTTCACTGCCAACGTGAAATGGACCTGCAGGGTCACACACATAGGATTTAACCTGGAAGAGGAGTTTTGTCCACAAGCAATGTTTAGATTGATTACTAAAGGAGTTTAGTAGTTCAATTAAACACTCAATCAGTCGATGACTCAATATCGTATGGTTCAAGGTGTTGGACGCATTGATTGGAGTATCGGATTGATTGAAATCGCAATTGACTGATTTTGCCCAACCTGTGCTCCCAACCGATCGGTTCATGTGATGAACCGATCGGCTAAGGTTGCTGAACCGGTCGGCTGGAGTGTCCAGGCCGATCGGCTCATGCCCAGGTTGAAACGACCGGTTCAAGGGTTGAACCGATCGGCTCAACTGGTGCAACCGACCAGTTGGGAAAAGTCATGTCGGCAAGAATTTTCCTTTGGTTTCAAATTGCCCAATTCGATTGGGAATAATATTGGTATTCGATACCAATTGGGAAAGAAACAAGGAAAGTCTTTTTGAGTCGGATTAGGACCATGAACCGATCGGTTCAGGGCACCAACCGATCGGTTGGAGTGCCCCAAACGATCGACTCAGGTCCAACCGATCGGCTCAATGGCCAAACCGATCGGTTCAGTTGTGAACCGATCATTTCAAGTTGCGAACCGGTTGCTTTTTGTGGAAAATTCTCGAACCCTTCTACTCCTGCATTAGTCCCGCATTGCCCAGGATGGAGAACCCTGTCCCATGACTCTCCTATATATATAGGGGTATTGGGGGCTTCTCAAAGGACAGCTCAGTGCAACCAGTTGCTCTGCAAGTTGTCGTTCTCTCTGGTTTTGGTAACCGTGAGAGAGCCCGAGCAAGTGCTTCCCGTAAAAGGGAGGTGCAGCAAGGGAAGGACAACTGCAGTTGCAACAGGAGGTAGGAGAGCGTGTTGGCGACTAGTACGTCAACAGGAGGGTGCGACTCCTTCCACTTCCTTATGGGACAAGGAGAGTGGAGTTCCAGGTGGTCCGTGTGGACTACTACAGAGGCGGGAGGACACTGCCGCTTAGGAGGACAACTGTCATCCGACAGTCCGGTTCGAGTAGGAGTTGTCAGTCCCGGTGCGACCAGGAGCTGCACAGATGCCGTTGAAGTCCGGAGTTGAAGACCGCGCATTGCGCGAGGTATTGTCGCCGAGTAAGCCTCGGGACAAGGTATGATTCCGCAAACCATCCTTTCTTATTATATAGACATTGACGTGTTTCCTCGGTATGGGTTTGGGGAGAATTTTTTTTGTTTCCGCTGCCTTCTCTGTCTCCTTTAAAACCCAACAGTGGTATCAGAGCCACGTCAGCTGTTCTATATTTTAGGAATATCGATATGATCGATTTTGGTTTGTCGCCTTTAATTATTGCATACGATGCGAATAATATCGGCTTTATGCATGTCCAATCCTAAATCCACAAATCCCTAATTACATATATGATATGTATTATTAATGCACTCGATACGCGTCACCCTTAAACGAGTTTTGTGGTGGATGTATGTAGCATGATTATGGCCTATAAACCCCTATCTGTGATTGGTTGTGTGTGGTTGCTTGCATCTCGGTCTGCGCACCGATCTTCCCTCTCTTATTCCTGATGTAACTCGAAATAATTCGAGATTCTTTCCTACCTTTGCTCCCCCAAATGTAACTCGGGGTTTCCTTTTAAAGCAATGTAATAAATAGAATAGGATTTTATTTCCTGTTATGTCAAAGGCCGGCGGACATCAAGACGACTGTTCAGACGGTCGGTTCAAGGAGTGAACCGATCGGTTGACCTTCTAGACGGTCGGTTCAAGGAGTGAACCGATCGGTTGATGACCGGTTCGAGGAGCGAGACGAGCGGGTGGCGGACATGACGAGATGCACGACGACCAGGCGAACCGATCGGTTGGAGGAGCCAACCGATCGGCTGGAGGAGCCAACCGATCGGCTGGTGGCACCCAGACGACCGACTGAAGAGTACATATCATTCATGTGATGAGTTGATCTACTCGGATGGCAAGGCACAGAGTTCATCTTGTACAGGTTGCATGTGATGTAGACCTAGATGACCGTGATTCCTCTTGGTACGAGGAATCACATTAGGATGGCCATAATCATCGCTTTTTATCGTTTGTGCATGTTTTCTGTGGGATATAGCATGTATATGATACGTACTATGTATTGTGGTGATTGGATATGTATATGTATATAAAACCAAATCCCTCATTAAAATATTAAGTTTTAGATGCCTTCCAAATGCGACACACGTGAAAAGCTTGATCGACCAAGTGTGGGCACGCCCAAGCGTAGTGCACCGTCTATCTCGTGGAAGCGTGAAGGATGAATGTGTGGGTCTGCCCAAGCAGGGTGCATGTTCATCGTGTTTGCTTTGGGTCGGACTTAACAAGGTGACCTAGATAGAATCTAGCGCCTTGAGGCATGGAGATTATCATTGCAAGGAGTTGTAGATGACATCTTATCAAGAGTTGCATATGATGCAATTGGCAAAAGTTGCCTACCTGAGAGATCTATGTTGTGGGTGACAGCCCAAGCTGGTCCATGACTTAGAGGATTTCAGGATCTTGCCCACTAGAAGATTGTACGCTGCAATCTTCCGAATTGATGGTGAGGGCTATCAATTTGAAGTAAAATAGTGGGAGCGATAATTAATTAAAGGCCTAATTATATCGTCAAACTTTCAAATCAATCAAATAAGTCAAAATGAGTTTTGGACTAAAATTGCATATTTTCCTTTTGTAGTTCAAATGGCAACAAACAACAACGACTTTTCTTTGCGATCGGTCCTTGACAAGGACAAGCTAAATGGGACAAACTTCCACGACTGGTATCAGACATTGAGAATTGTTCTCACTCAAGAGCGTAAGCTCTATGTCCTAGATACTCCAATTCCAGAGGAACCCGCTCCTAATGCACCAAAGGAAGAAAGGGATGCTTACAAGAAGCATTCTGATGATGCCATTGATGCAAAGTGCTTGATGCTATGTTCGATGAACCATGAGTTGCAGAGGCAACATGAGAACATGGGTGTCATTGAGATGATTCTGCATCTCAGGAACATGTATGAAGATCAGGCACGGCAAGAGAGGTACAATGTTTCTAGGGTGCTGTTCAAGTGCGTCATGACAGAAGGAGATCCAGTTGGTCCTCACACACTCAAGATGATTGGGTATGTGGAGAACCTGCAGAGACTGGGATTTCCACTGAGCCAAGAGTTGGCTACTGACGTGATACTACAATCGTTGCCAGAATCTTACAGTCAGTTTGTGATGAACTACAACATGAACAACTTTGATAGGCCACTGTCAGAGTTGTTGGGCATGTTGAGGACAGCTGAGTTACAGATGAAGAAGGACAAGCCTAAGGCTGTGATGGTGATCACGAGCAAGAAAGGCAAGTCCAAGCACAAGGGCAAGGGCAAAGCTAAGAAAGGTTCTGAAGCTAGCCAGGAGTCCAAGCCATCTTCAGCTCTCAAGGCCAAGGGAGGCGTAACCAAGAAAGGAAATTTCCACCATTGTCAAAAGCCAGGACATTAGAAAAGGAATTGTCCTCTCTACCTGGAAGAACAAAAGAAGAAGGAGGCAACTGAAGCCTCTACTTGAAGGTGTCATGTAAATAAACTTGTAACACTTTTTGAGGTATATGATACCAAGATATAAAGTGTAAAGCATTCTTACTTGGGGCAAGTGTTGCCTTTATAGATAGGAATACTTTAGTTTATTTTCAGCTAATAAGGCATGTAATACAGTTATGAACTACTATTTCATACTTGCCAATAGATAGAAACACTTTATTTTTGCATATTGTATGACAATGATGGCAATTAATAAAGTTGTGTTTTCAATCTTAAAGATATGATCTTTGTGGCAATGCCTTATTTATCTTGTGATATTTGATATGCATAAGATAAGACGATACCTAAAAGTTATAGATAACTCAAACAATTTAATTAGCATTAATCATGAGAAATTCATTTCTAGTTTCCATGTGATGGATAAAACTAGACTCTTTTGGTTAGAGAACCAGTAAGGGACATGAATATCTTGGACATGATTAATCAATCTTCATTAATGTAGTGGGAGAGTGATTATCCTATTAGGTATAATACATGTGATGTATTTACATACCTATTGGAATAAATGCTATTACTTCAAATGTTGTTTAGAGAAATACCAATATGAATATCTTGAAGTGTTCAAGATTATCATAAATGAAGTACAAATTTGGTAAAGTATTAATTCTTGATGAGATCAATGAATGAAATACTTGGACCAAATGTTTGAGATCCTTATGAGTGATTATGATAGTGTATCATAGTGAACTCATGATTAAGGCATGGTGATGTCTGAATCAAGAAGGAATCATACTCTAAGGAGTTAGAGAATGATTATCAAATAACGGAATTCTTCTTAATAAAAGAATACCCCACACTAATAAAAGAAATTAAGAATCACAAGGGTTGCGAGTTCTTATATCTTTAACAGATACACCTCAATTACCTATGTGATCAGTTGTTCATGTGATGAGTCAACTATCAAGATGAATATGAGGAACCGAATCTTGAGTTATGGTTTAAAACCATTACATCCTAAATGACTTCCATGTGAACCATAAGGTATGACCTTGATGGTAGCACTCATTGGATCATATCCATAAGTGCAGATGAGTCTTAAGTGTTAAGACACATGGATAACATTTTGAGAAGGATGATGCTTGTTGATTGCAACTTAATGGCTAAAACATTTGGCATATGGATACTAAAACCGCATTCCTATGAGGAATAAAACTAGGATGTGTACGTGACACAACCTATAAGGTTTATGAATCCACTAATGCAAATGAAGTCTATAAGTTACAATGGACTAATCAATGTGATTGATTGAGTACAAGCAACTCAAAATTGGATCTTTATTTTGATGATATAGTCAAAGGGTTTGACTGATTTGTCAAAGATAAAGAAGGGATCTGTGATTTAGTGGGAGCATATTCACATTCCACATATTGATGTGAAATGGAATTGTTCTAGAATGGAAATCCAAAAGTAGAAATTATCTTTAAGGAAGATAGAGATGTTTCCTATGTGATAGGAATAGAGATCTATAGAGATAGTTCTCAAAAATCTCTTGACCTGGAAAGAGAAAGCATACATTGGCAATCTGTACTGAAATGTTCAGTATGCAAAGATTCAGTGGGAGAAAACTTGTCCATGTTACATGGAGTTAGTATCCCAAGGCCAAGTGTCCAATTCTTATGAAGAATGGGAACACTAAGAATAGATATGGATCTATCATGTATGTAATCATCCCATTTTCTTGCATGTATGACATGGCAAGAATAAAATGCATTCATCATCTTGTATGTAGGACATGGCAATATGATGTGCTCATCCTGATAACTCGTATGTAGGACATGACGAGTGGATGTCTGTCTACTTCCAGTAAGGGTTACTGGAATACCATGAGAACTTGATAAGTGCTTGTGAAGTACTAGTTCTATGGAGATAAGGAAGAGTTTAATGTAAAGAGTTACATTGATGCGAACTTCCGAAAGGACAAAAAATTAATCGCAAAATATATACATAAGATGTATAAAAGTGAAAGTTTGTTAATAAATGGAAATGTTCCAATAAAGCCATTTGAAAAAGGGAAATGTCGAGTATCTATGTATTAGTAAACAGCAGTGGATACTATATGGATTTGAAAGTTCATAGGATGAGCTTATATTCCACTCATTGATGATAAGTCTGGAATCCTTGATCATGCAATGTGGCTAAAGGTTAGCAATGGAATACTAGATCGCATATTACGGCAACTCCATCTCATACGTGTGACGTACAGTGAAGAGATGAGAGACATGCAATTTGTACAGACTTTGGCAAGGTGTTGCCATTACTCACTATGTTTGCACTAAGAGCACAGTAACATGTGGGACATGTTTGAAGATCACTATGAATATGATTCATGGGTGATTGGCTCGCAGTGCAAGTGGGAGTCTGTTGGTATGTATGCCCTGAGAGCCAATCATGGGATGATTGGTGGGATACATTGAGATTGATTTGATAAACATCAAAGGAGAGCTTCCAATTCTTTCTGGTTCAGTCATATGAGATACTGATAGAACAGATTGAATGTCTAGAGAATGACAGTACTCAATGACGTATGCTTTCAGGTTGAGGACCTGAACGATGAGATCATACGGATGCCAAGAGTTTGTCCATTCTTGTTATGTCCCTAGTCGGATGTCATTGTGGAAGGTAGATAGACAACAATGACACACAAGACTAGATTGTGGTGTTGGTTGATGATAGAATCTCATTAGTCATGATATAGAGATATCAAACCAAACACATAGGTACTTGTTAGAGAACAAGTGTACCGGACAGACCCACCGTGAGTTTGACACATGGAACCATGAGATGATAGTCACAGTCAGTACTCACAGTGATGGTGGTGAGTGTGATTCTTAGACCTGAAATCACTACACTCAACACATGTCGTTGGGCACACTTTGACATCATCAAACGCAGTCCTGAAACATGGGTTGTAATAAAGGTGACGATTGGGTGGCTTTGACACATGGGGCTTTTGAGGGGTGAGTGATAGATATGGGATTTGTTCCTCCTGAGGAAGTTTGATATCCATGGCCACTTGATGAGTAGGATTGAGAAAGGCGTGCACGCATGTGTGAATCAGTATGTGATACTGATGTCATACATATCTCTTCCAGTCTACTCTGAGATCAAGGAAGTGAATGAACGTTGACAGGATGACTGTTCCATGCCTCGAGTTCATTCGGGATATCAGTGACAAAGGAATTATACATTCGATGTAACACCATTCACGGATTGTAGGATGAAAGTTGTTCTCCAACTTTCTACTTTCACTTGGGTAGCACTGATGTGTGACTAGGCACCGCTCTTTGCTTGTGAAGTCATAAGTGTTATGAACTTTCACTGCCAACGTGAAATGGACCTGCAGGGTCACACACATAGGATTTAACCTGGAAGAGGAGTTTTGTCCACAAGCAATGTTTAGATTGATTACTAAAGGAGTTTAGTAGTTCAATTAAACACTCAATCAGTCGATGACTCAATATCGTATGGTTCAAGGTGTTGGATGCATTGATTAGAGTATCTGATTGATTGAAATCGCAATTGACTGATTTTGCCCAACCTGTGCTCCCAACCGATCGGTTCATGTGATGAACCGGTCGGCTGAGGTTGCTGAACCGATCGGCTGGAGTGTCCAGGCCGATCGGCTCATGCCCAGGTTGAAACGACTGATTCAAGGGTTGAACCGATCGGCTCAACTGGTGCAACCGACTAGTTGGGAAAAGTCATGTCGGCAAGAATTTTCCTTTGGTTTCAAATTGCCCAATTCGATTGGGAATAATATTGGTATTCGATACCAATTGGGAAAGAAACAAGGAAAGTCTTTTTGAGCCGAATTAGGACCATGAACCGATCGGTTCAGGGCACCAACCGATCGGTTGGAGTGCCCCAAACGATCGACTCAGGTCCAACCGATCGGCTCAATGGCCAAACCGATCGGTTCAGTTGTGAACCGATCATTTCAAGTTGCGAACCGGTTGCTTTTTGTGGAAAATTCTCGAACCCTTCTACTCCTGCATTAGTCCCGCATTGCCCGGGATGGAGAACCCTGTCCCATGACTCTCCTATATATATAGGGGTATTGGGGGCTTCTCAAAGGACAGCTCAGTGCAACCAGTTGCTCTGCAAGTTGTCGTTCTCTCTGGTTTTGGTAACCGTGAGAGAGCCCGAGCAAGTGCTTCCCGCAAAAGGGAGGTGCAGTAAGGGAAGGACAACTACAGTTGCAACAGGAGGCAGGAGAGCGTGTTGGCGACTAGTACGTCAACAGGAGGGTGCGACTCCTTCCACTTCCTTGTGGGACAAGGAGAGTGGAGTTCCAGGTGGTCCGTGTGGACTACTACAGAGGCGGGACGACACTGCCGCTTAGGAGGACAACTGTCATCCGACAGTCCGGTTCGAGTAGGAGTTGTCAGTCCCGGTGCGACCAGGAGCTGCACAGACGCCGTCGAAGTCCAGAGTTGAAGACCGCGCATTGCGCGAGGTATTGTCGCCGAGTAAGCCTCGGGACAAGGTATGATTCCGCAAACCATCCTTTCCTATTATATAGACGTTGACGCGTTTCCTCGGTATGGGTTTGGGAGAATTTTTTTTGTTTCCGCTGCCTTCTCTGTCTCCTTTAAAACCCAACACCTATTATCTCCAAAAATCCCAGAATTAGTTATGTTTCCCGTATCCTGTAAATTAAATATAAACCTTCTACAAATGGATGTCAAAATACAATCCAATATGGCAAAATTCAAAAAACCAAACATACCTAAATGGAACACACGCATCAACGACCTTATTCTATAATATTATGGGCACATGTGGTTAGCCAGATTTTCAAAAATCATGTATTTTGTTCATCATGCATTATTGAAATGTTGCATTCTCAAAATCCGGCGAAGTAAAATTTTATGTTTGGTTTGTTGAATTTTGTAAATGTGGAATCTATCTTTTTGTGTCTATTGTCTTGCTCATGTTAGATTTTGGCATCCGGAAGAATTTTAATGGAGATCGAAATGCAGAATTCCTATTATGTCTGAAAATCATGAAATTAGTCTCATTTCTCCAATTCCACAAACCAAACACAAAATTTGCAATACTGGAGTCCAAAATACAATCCAGTACCAGACAACCGAACGCGTCCTATATGTACAATATATATATATATAGGGTGTTCATTCATTGCCCGCATGGATAGCATGGATTTTCGCTACCCTGCAGCCAAAAAAGTAACTCTCCTAGCTAAGAAAGTAACTCTGTTGTAAAAAAAGTAACTATGGTGTCAAAAAATAACTCTGCTGGCCAAAAAAGTAACTATGTACAAAATATACAGCAGATATATATAAGGACGGGTTTTTTTATTTTGGAGGGGCAAATGATATTATTTTTGGCTCAAATTTTTTGGAGAGCTAGACAAAATAGTCCTCTACAATTTCGATTTTTTTTTTGAAAAAAAGTGATCGGAAGGGTGGGCGGGTAGCTACCCGCGCGGGCAATAAAGATGAGCCCATATATATATATATATATATATATATATATATATATATAGAGAGAGAGAGAGAGAGAGAGGCTAGAATACACTCGAGTGTATAGATCACATGAATACACTTAAGTGTGTTAGCATATCAAGACTATTTTTTGCAAAATGTAAACCATTGATCTTCACTGTCATACTATAACTAGGCTACATACAAATTTAGAGCCCATTTGGATGATTCTAAGTCACCCATCCAAGGGCAACAAAATTGACGTGCAAAACTAATTTGAAATGCATAATTTTTGCGGTCTTAATAACATTACCTATAAATGTCCAAATGTGTTCACATTTTGCGTATGAGCTATTCACAAGATGTTTAAGAAGATCAACGGATTAGATTTTTGAAAAAAAATATTGCATCATGAAAAACTACTTGAGTGTATTCTGCTCCGAATATACTCGAGTGTATTCTAACCTGACTATATATATATATATAGAGAGAGAGAGAGTCAGGCTAGAATATACTCGAGTGTACGGATCGCACGAATACACTCAAGTGTGTTTGCATATCAAGACTAGTTTTTGCAAAATGTAAACCATTGATCTTCACTTTCATACAATAACTAGACTATATATATATATATAGAGAGAGTCAGGCTAGAATACACTCGAGTGTACGGATCGTACGAATACACTCAAGTGTGTTTGCATATCAAGACTAGTTTTTATAAAATGTAAACCATTGATCTTCACTTTCATACAATAACTAGGTTATATATATATATATATATATATATATATATATAGGGATTTATTCGTTACCGGCGCGGGTAGCCTGATTTTTGCTACCCGCACATCCAAAAGTGTAACTATATGGTACACAAAAGTAACTCTAAGATCAAGAAAGTAATTGTATTGATAAAAGAGTAACTATATGACTAAAAAAGTAACTACGCAGAAAATATATAGTCAGTAAATATATGGACGTATTTTTTGATTTTCGTGGGGCAAATGATATTATTTTTGGATGAAATTTTTTAAGAAACTAGATAAAATGCTCCTTTACAATTACGAATTAAAAAAAAAATACAAAAAGGGTGTGCGGGTAGCTACCCTCGCGGATATTAAAGATACGATATATATATATATATATATATATATATATATATATATATATATATATATATATATATATATATAGTCAGGCTAGAATACACTCGAGTGTATCCGGAGCGGAATACACTCAAGTAGTTTTCGATGATGTAATATTTTTTTTGAAAATCTAATCTATTGATCTTCTTAAACATCTCGTGAACAACTCATACACAAAATTTGAGCACATTTGGATATGTATAGCTCATGTTATGAAGACCGCAAAAATTATACATTTCAAATTAGTTTCACGCGTTGATTTTGTTGCCCTTGGATGAGTGACTTACACTCATCCAAATGGGTTCAAAATTTGTATGTAGCCTAGTTATAGTATGACGGTGGAGATCAACGGTTTACATTTTGCAAAAAATAGTCTTGATATGCAAACACACTTGAGTATATTCGTGCGATCCGTACACTCGAGTGTATTCTAGCCTCTCTCTCTCTCTCTCTCTCTCTCTCTCTATATATATATATATATATATATATATATATATATATATATATATATATATATATATATATATATATATATATATATATATACACACACACACACACACACACACACACACACACACACACACCGAAACAAACAAAATTTTTGATTTTCAACTCGTCACTTTTGATTTCGCATTTCCCGACTGCTAATATAGGCCAGTTCTATCTGCAACTAAATTAGTTCTAAGATTAGTTTGCTAGTACATTTCATCGATGTTGGATCTTCTCCACTTTTGTCAATGATAACTACGTACAATTTATATTATTCTCTTTATCTTCCTCACTTCTCCGTTCACACCTCCACAAGGGGACAAACTTCCTTTTAGTCGTGTTATTTTACTTTTCCTTCTTCTACTCCATTTCTCTTCTGTCTCTATCGTTTTCTATTTACAAGCGTAAGATGTGTGTTAAGCGTGTGCCATACGGTTGAATTCATATGGTACCGTGACTACTAAATAAGTATAGTATAATGAGGTTCGACATCTATTTTTCTTTAGACTTGTTAGCTAAACTTATCGTGTGAGTTCGAATTATAAACTATGTCTCTACCGATCTCATCATGACGGTTAACGTCCAAGCCGAAAAAAAAAAATTCAACTGTGAGTTAGGGCTCGTCTGGCTGTGCGTAAAGTCAACTCAGGCTGTGACTTAAAAAACATGAAATGTAACAGATGAATTGCAACAACAACTTATCTGTTTGGTTTTACTAGTGAACGCACGCGTGCACATGCACGTGATCTATAAAATTTGTTAAAAATGTGCGGAGAGAGGATTCGTCCGTGAAAGGGTCCCTACGATAAAAGATATTTGTGTTGGTTGTTTGAAAGGAGAGAATCAATGAACCGTTTCTGTGGGATGAAGAGAGAAATACAGAATTAAAGATAATAAAAGTTAATAGGAGAGTGTGAAAATAAATATTTGTAGGAGCAAAATTCCTTGAAAAAAAGGAAAAAAGAGAGTGAATCAAGGAGAGCGCAACATCAAACTCGCTCTTTTTATAGTAGTATAGATGTTGTTTAATCGGTAGGTTAAGATGGGAGTTGAGAGGTTTTGTTGAGAGTGTATGACACAGACACAGGACGATCGGGGAAAGAAAAAGCTGTGTGCACAGGCCTTGCGGTCCTTGCGGAGCTTGCAAATGGAATCGCGCCCGTGGTCTGCTTTCCAGATTTTCTATGTAATTGAACTGCAAGGTGTACTTTATTTTCTCAATGTGGGTTGCAGCCACACACAACCAAATAAATGGAAATTAAAATCACATGCAGTTACAATTGGATGTGTTGGTTTGCAGCCCAACCAGGTAGGCCCTTAACTCAATTAAACGTGTAGCATGTCATTATTAAAATTACCAGTGTTCTTCATTTTGGACACATGCTATTGCCGCTAATACATAATTATTATTGATGATAATTTACGTATGACCCCCTAAAAAAGAAGATGTCTATTTACTATCAACCGACTCCATCTGAACTGCAACATGTGATTACTAAAATTATATGTACTCTCCTTCTTGAGCATGTAGTTGTTGACTACTAACACATAATTCAGACACACAAGTATTCATTCAAATAGCTAAAATAAATTAAATCCATTAACTGTCACCACTCCCTTCGACTTGTAGCCGTCATAACCAAGTTTACATGTACTCACCTTCTTAGACATGTGTTCGTTGACAATCATATCAAATTAGTATCTTATTTACATACAACCCGCTAAAAGAAAACAATTTCAGTAATTACTAGCCGACTCCCTCGAATTGTAGTGTGTAACCATCAAAATTACATTTGTTTCATATAAACAATATGCAAGTAAGCGCATAGTTGTGTCAGAATGCGTAAGCACATTAAAACAGAACTACACACACGCTTATTTTAATCTCAAACACAAAAGTTATGTAAGTAGACAAACATGCAAGTCATTCTTTTGAACTTATCTAAACAACCAGACAAGCACACATATAGATAGTGGCAAAGTCAGCATTTTTTATCATAGCGACACCATACAGTAGAAAAATAAAAAAGATGCAATAGTGTTATAAAGAAAAAAGACAAAAGACTCTGAAAAGAAAATCAATGCAATGTTTATATCTATCGATTATATATGATTTATAATTGTCCACGACAAATAGACGTCCCTTGAAAATGGTTAATAATTATTTCATTGTCGATAGTGGCAAAAATGTCCTTTCCAAGGTAAGAAAGGAGACAATCATTGAGTCATTATCCCCCATCTTATTACGTAGTTGTCACCTTATAATCTTCACGACTGAAAAACTCTTTCTACTGAAGTAGTTGTTGTCACTACTACAGAAATAGTTTATAACGTCACATTTAGAGACGTCGATTATTACCGAAAACTGACGCCTAAATCCTACAACATCGGCTAATTATAGAGACCGAAATCTATATTTAAAGATCGGCCAGACACGGGTATCATTTTTTATCAAGCGTTGGCTCTCTAAGACAAACCGACGCCTAAAATAGCCTGCCAAATCTAATTTTTCGAGCAAAAAAAAATACCCCCAAAGTTTTACATATAGCGTCGGTTGTTTAACTAATAACCGACGCCTAACGACGAAAAAATTACCTCCAAAGGTCGTCGGTTTTTGTGGAAAAGCCGACGCTGATAAGGTTTCGTGCGCCGTCCCCGCAAAAATTTTTAGGGTTAAGATTGTCCAATGGACGTCAATTTTTTCGGGCAACCGATGCTGATGGATATTAGGTGTCGGTTTAATAGAAGACTGACACCTTTGTTAACTTAATAGCCCCCGCGAGAAACAAACTCTTCCCCATTCGTCTCTATTTCATCGCGAAATTAGCCCTTCCGCTCCCGACGCAGCCGGTCACGCTCCAGCCTGCTCCCTCCTCCTTACGCGCCGCCGCCGCCCTTGCTCGCCGCCCCTCTCCCTGCCGCCGCCGCCTGTGTTGCCCTGCCGCCGCTGGTTCTGGAGCTCGCCGGCTGCCGTTGGTTATGGAGCTCGCCGGCCTTCTTCCTGCTCCAGAGCTCGCCGCTCACCGGCTGCCTGCTCTAGAGTTCACCGCATGTTGCCTGCTCTAGAGTTCACCGCCTGCTGCCTACTCACCGCCGCCCTTCTCCCTCCTCCTTGCTCGCTCGTCGGTTGCCTGCTCGCCGTTCTTCCACGCTCGCCTGCCCGCTCGACCTGCCCGTTCGGCTTCCACGTGAACTCCTCTGTCTCGCCCTCTCTCCCTGCTCTAGAGCAAGACGCCCGGCTGGGCTCAAATAGAGGTAAACATCCTCAAAAACCCTCTGTCTCGCCCTCTCTCCTAGCTCCAGAGCAAGACACTCTGATTTGTATTTACTTAAATACTAATTTGTATTTATCTACTCATTCGTTCATCTAATGATTTTTTATCCATCACATTATTTAAATTTAGGGCTTTATATTTGTCCATCTACTTTTTAAAATTATTTAATCATCTCCTGATTTATATTTGTTTATCAACTTAGATGTTGCTAGTGTAAATCAACCTAGGATATGAATAAATCTTGTGCTTGCATATATTTGTGCTTCTAATCCTCATGCCTGACCTAATTCAGTAAATTTTGATGCATGTTGAAATAAGATTCAAACTTGTCCATTCTAGCATCCTAATTTGATTTGATTATGTGCTTTGAACCTTGAAACACGCGTATTAAAGATACATTGATGTCTCAAACTTAACTCACATGTGGGTCTTCTATTTCTAAAATGATTATATCTTCAATCTGCCTTTTTTTAACTTTATACTATATGTATTGCCTCTAAAATAGAAGATCTATTTGGTAGAACTGCCGACCTTTGTTCAGACCCTAAAGTGGACTCTATGAACACATCCGATTAAAGTATCATATTAATATATAATAGTTTATTTATGGAAGTTACATAGAGACATGCAATTTTTAGTAACAAAATAATCAAAATAACCCCTATTATATTTTGCTACTGTAAAAAAGTAAACCCTAGGAATTGATAGTATAAATGCATATAAACATTCATAATTAAGCTATTAATGTGTCACTTGGAGAGAAATGGACATATTCCTATTTAAGTAAAAATTACATAGGACATAATATGAAGTAATGATTGGTAACATAATGCAGTGATTATCTATATGAAATTGATTATATATGCAATTCAAGTAGAAATACTAGAAAGAAAGATAATGAAACAAGCATAAAATTGCAAATAACCTTAGATGGGAAAGAAAACTTCAAATCAATGCATGGTGTTTCATGGTCTCTCTTCCTAATGAGTTATGCTACAAATACATGTATATTAGGTTAAGGACATGTTTCTGTTGTGACATGTTGAGTTTTTTGCTATGTTATACCCACTAGATTTGTGTTATATATAAAATAATTCATTGATTAATTTAGGAAGCATTGATATGTTGTTATGGTTGTCCACAGGTGTTTTTATAAGAAAATTGTGTGTTGAATGGGGTTGTGAACAAGGGACTGGTGTTGTATTTTTTGGTCTAGAAACCCATCCAAGATTTACTCATTAGGAGTAAATCTTGGATAGTCTCCGGTTTGGGACTGTTCTTGAACACCTAATCTCATTTAGGATGTAAGTGTATAATGTGTATTGGGTTTTTAAGAAAATTTCGATAGCATTTCCCCATTTGTTCTCTAAGTACATATGTACTTGGAGAACAACAGGGAAATGATACCGAAATTTTCTTGAAAACCCAATACACATTATACACTTACTAGTGAGATTAGGTGTTCAAGAATGGGATAGGTGATACACATTTATTATATATAAGAATGACAACACATGTATTTGTTGGCCTAGAAACCCGCCCAAGATTTACTCAATAGGAGTAAATCTTGGATAGTCCTCGGTTTGGGACTGTTCTTGAACACCTAATCTCACTTAGGATGTAAGTGTATAATGTGTGTTGGGTTTTCAAGAAAATTTTAGTAGCATTTCCCCATTTGTTCTCTAAGTACATATGTACTTGGAGAACAACGGGGAAATGCTGCTGAAATTTTCTTGAAAACCCAATACACATTATACACTTACTAGTGAGATTAGGTGTTCAAAAATGGGATAGGTGGTACACATTTATTATATATAAGAATGACAACACATGTATTTGTTGGCCTAGAAACCCGTCAAAGATTTATTCAATAGGAGTAAATCTTGGATAGTCCCCGGTTTGGGACTGTTCTTGAACACCTAATCTCACTTAGGATATTTTAACCATTAATTATATATAAGACCTTAAACCCTAAAATTTTAACCATGCTTAAACTCTAATATGTTAACCCTAGACCCTAATCTTGTTGTAATATACACTTGTTTTCTCTTTGATCATAGAATGGATAGATCATGGATGTCCATTCGCAATCGCTGCACCCCAGAGTTTATTTCTGGTCTTGATCAGTTTATTAGATTTGTCGATGAACATAGGAAATAACCTGGAGATAGGTTCTACTGTCCATGTAGGCATTGCAGTAACAACTTGAAAGTCAACACTGGTGACGAAATCAAAAGTCATGTCATGTGGAATGAGATTGTACAAGGCTATACAGAATGGCAAAGTATGGAGAGATTTCAAACCCGAAACCAGTGGATGCCGATAGCAGTTCTTGTGTGGAAGAAGTTATTTCCTCTGATGATGTAGATGTGAACGAACCAATTCCAGTAGACATCATTGATGTGATGTTAGATAATTGTGGGGTAGAGCACACCGAAACCGATCCACCTCCCATGTTTAGAAACATTGTGCATGATGTTGAGATACCGTTATACACAGGTTGTACGAAGTTTATGAAGCTTAGCGCTGTGTTGAGATTGTATAAGCTGAAATCTAACAATAGATGGAGCGACAAAAGCTTCACGTCATTGTTGTCTTTCTTGAAAGAAATACTTCCTAAAGGAAACGAGCTGTCAATCTCAACATACTAGGTAAAGAAATTGTTGTTCCTAATGGGAATGGAGGCCAAGAAGATACACGCATGCCCGAATGATTGTGTGTTATTTAAAAAGGACTATGTGGATTTGAAAGATTGTCCAAAATGCAGTGCATTACAGTATAAATTGACGACTTTGAGGGAGTCCAAAACTAGTTCTCCTGCCAAGGTGATGTGGCATCTACCTATAATATCCCGTTTTCAACGCTTGTTTGCCAATTTGATATATGTAAAGAATTTGAGGTGGCATGCAGATGTTAAGAAAAATAATGATAGGATCCTACGACATGTATCTGATTCCCCACAATGGAAGAAGATTGATCTATTGTACCCTAAATTTGGTGAAGAAGTCAGGAATCTAAGACTTGGGCTTTGTATATATGGGATGAATCCATACGGGACATTGAGCAGCCAACATAGCACTTGGCCAGTCATACTTGTTATATACAATCTTCCTCCCTGGCTGTGTATGAAAAATAAGTACGTTATGATGTCGTTGTTGATATTGGTCCCTAAACAACCTGGAAATGATATCAATGTTTATTTTAAACCTCTGATTGATGACTTAAAGAAACTCTGGGGTGAAGGTGTGATGACCTATGATGCTTCACAAAGAGAGACATTTCATTTGCACACTATGTTGTTTTGCACTATTAATGACTTTCCAGCATATGAGAATTTGTCTGGATATAGTGTCAAAGGAGCTAAAGCGTGTCCTATATGTGAAGAGAACACTGATTTAACAAGACTAAAACATGGCAGTAAGACTGTATATCTTGGTCATCACAGGTTTCTTCTAAAATTTCATCTGTATCGTAGGAAGCACAAAGCATTCAACGGATGGAATGAGGAATAGAGTGCACCTAAACCTATACCGGGGGAGGTTGTTTATGAAAGAGTAAAAGACTTTTTCAATGAATTTGGTAAGAGATCACAATGTACTATGGCCACACGGAGTGATAAATCTTTATTCAAGAAGAAGTCAATATTTTGGGATCTTCTTTATTGGAGTTCTTTGACAGTCAAGCATGTTGAGAAAAATGTATGTGATAGCGTCATTGATACTCTATTGAATATACTAGGTAAGACTAAAGATGGAATAAAATCCAGACTGGACCTACGTGAAATGGGAATAAGGTCAGAATTAACAGAATTATGTGAAATGGGAAATCGGAGAACATACTTACCTCCCGCTTGTTACATGTTGTCTAGAAAGGAGAAGAAAGCTTTTTGTGAATGCTTGGTAAATGTTAAGGTGCCACAGGGTTACTCGTCCAACATCTGTAGATTGGTATCAATGAAAGATTTGAAGTTGATGAGTCTTAAATCACATGATTGTCACACTCTAATGCAACAAATATTGCCTGTGGCAATTCGATCTATATTACCGAAGCATGTAAGGTTTGCAATCACCAGACTTTGTTTCTTTTTCAACAGTCTGTGCAGCAAAGTTATTGACCATGATACTCTCAATACTTTGCAAAGAGAAGTGGTTGTTACCCTAGGGGTTGAAGCCATGCCATCTAAAAAGTAACGAATACCTTGATGCAGAGGCGTCGGCTTACCCATCCCTTCCAGGGGAAATATTTCATGGGTCTCCATTAGTTACTCTAGGGGTACGCATTGGGAGTTACTAGTTATTGTCCTTGGGATGTTCACTGTCTATTATCTAGATCCTAAGGGGACTAAATTGAATCCAAAATATGGACATGCAATGAAAATGGCATTATTCCGGTGAGAAATATTTCATTTTTATATCTGTTAACATCTGTTATTACATTACTATTTAATTATACAATTTATTGTGTTACATTAACATGTAGGGGTTTACTTGAGTTCAAAAAGGCTGGAGGATAGGTCCCTAGGAAAAAGAACCATCCAATAATTTGGGAGAACATGGAAGTAAGTTTCTGACTCCAATATATATATTATTTATGTGAACTTTACTTAGTTGTATTTTTTAATATTTGGTATGTTTCAATTTATAGTGTGCTACACAAGATAACGGTTGGGCATGTGCATACTATGTGATGCGATTTATGCACATGATTATCAAATATGCTGCAGTGGACATCGATATCATACCTGAGGTATTATATATAGTATCATTAGATAATATGAAATATATCAATCTTATTTATATATTATTAATTATATATATACATCATTCTCTTTGCAAGTGTTTAAAACTGACCCCACTACAGGTAAGGCCTTATCAGATGTACATGCTTCCTATACGACGGAAGAATTAAATGATGTAAGAGAAGAATGGGCAAAAACCATACAAGTAGTGGGGGTTTTAAAATATAATTGGGATGTTGATAGCAATAATGACTAAAGAATGATATTTTGTAAATATTTTTTTTTGAATTGCCATATGTGTGAATGCTTCTATATGTCTAAATGTTTCTACATGTGTCTGAATGTTTATACATGTGTGAATGTGAAAATGAATAAAAATGCAGGTTGCTACATGAATGTTTCTACATGTGCATGTGTGAATGTGAAAATGAAAGGAACTGCAGGTTGCTACATGAATGTTTCTACATGTGTCTAAATATTTCTACATGCGTGAATGTGAAAATGAAAGGAACTGTAGGTTACTACATGAATATTTCTACATGTGTCTGAATGTTTCTGCATGTGTGAAAATTGAATGGAATGCAGGTTGCTAAATGTGTGAAAATGAATCTTATTAAATTTACAGGTTTGTGGCCTATTGTTGGCTGATATCAATAGATGTTGTAAACCTGCAGTTTAGTTCCACTCAACTACATGTTTCTTTATCCTGTGAACAGCCACAGCAGGCTTGCAAACTGATAAGAAAAAAATCAAACATAGGCGTCGGTTATTAATCGAAAACCGACAACAAAGGCTTATAGTGTCAGTTAATAGCAAAAAACCTCCGTCTAATGTGGCCAGACAACACGGCCATGCTGGCCAGCACGACCGTGATGGTAGGTGATATGACGTTGGTTATTACTAAGAAACTGACACCGATGGTGTCCTTTTGTGGCGTGAAGGGTTTGGGCGTCGGTTTCCCTACTAATAACCGACGTCTATAGTGCCCCTACTGGCACCCTTTTTGTGGCGTGAAGGATTCTGGCATCAGTTTCCCCACTAATAACTGACACCTATAGTGCCCCTGCTGGTGCGTTTTGGGTGACGTGAAGGTTTTTGGCGTCAGTTTTCAAACCGACGCCTAAGGGTTCACCTTTTAGTGTCGCCCACATAGGTGTCACTTTTTAACCGTTGCCAAAGGCCTTAAATAACTGACACCAAAGGTCGATTCTGTAGTAGTGTGTAACTGGTAGAAGTAAGGTAAATCTCAAAAATTCAAACACTAGAGGAAAATTTTATATTTTTTTAACATCACAAGTGTTTCTGCTAGCTTCTCAATTCCTATTAAATGTGAAAATTTGTCAGAAAACCGTATGTCTAAGATATAAGTGTCAAACTACATATCAAGTATTTCAAGATCTACCTCACTAAATTCAAAGGGATAGAACTTTACAAGTTATAATAAATTTTACTTGTCAAAAAGGATAAATCCATCACTTGTATCAAGACAAGAAACACATAGTAATAGCTTTATGTTACACTAACAGTCATCAAGCTCAGTTATTATTTTTGGGGACCGAGAGAACCCACCCTAGACAAGTCTGACATGATAAACTCCTGAGGCGTGAGAGGGTGTGGTCCACTCACCCCCTCCCACACCAAATCAACGTGGATTGTCGTTCGCAAAGTGCCTTCAATGAGGTTCGAACCCGAGTCCTTCATTGAGACTTACCGTGCTCTTATCATTTGGGATACTATGGTCAGACTATCAAGCTCAACTTTTATCCAATCAATAACAATGTTCCGCATCTCAAAACAAAAATGATGCAGATTGGTAACCTTTATCAGCTTTCTTCTTGATCTTACAGGTGGCGAGAAATTGTCATCCATATTTGAAATTTCAACACTAAATCTATTGCAAAAGAGAACGACTACTTGAATAAATGTCTCCCAATGGGCCATCCTTTGTCCTCAAAGTGTGCAATTATTTTTGGACAACTTAACCAATGTCATCGCATTTATAATATTTTGTTCTTTTCTCTGAAATTCTTATGTCAAAAGTCTGAATCTGAATGTTGAAGATATTTGCAAGCCCTCTTTGTTATACTTCCTTTCCATATTCTGCGACAATTTCCAAGACATTAACAATTGAAGGAAACAATCAAATAAAATTCAATAAAGATGCATAATGTGAACTCCATCGTGTATTATTAGCTCCATTAATATCAACTTCTTGATTCAAACATGTACATCTCACTAGTTCTCCATGCCTTAGTCATCATCCATTTTTTCTACTTCTTCACCTTGAAGTGTGTTACGTTGCTTACATGTGTTGTCCACTATATTCATGATAAGAGTGATTCAAACAATGAGGCAACAAGTGAATGGCATTGTGCTATAACAACAACAACTAGCTAAAGCTGGTGAGAAAAATAGTGGGCATAATAAGCACATGAATTTTCTCTTAAAATTAGAGTCTTTAGTCTGCCAAAATCTCCTCCCATGTTGCTTGCCCCATCATATCCCTATCCTCGCAATTGTGAGATGCTAAGTTTATATAAAAAAATCATTACTGATTTGAGAGATTGTGAAGATGTGTCAGTGACATTTGCCATGATAGAATTTGACTCTCAAACAGCTGTTAATATGACAGCAGGGAGCCCCTTGGAGTTTTCTAAGTACGCTAAGTTTTTGGGGAAGATACAAAGAATAAGGCGTACAATACTAGTGGGCAAATTTTATTCGAAGAGGAGGTAATGTTGTTGCTGACAGGCTCGTAAAAATTCATAATAACAACCTTGGGGGTACATATGTTATACTTGCCCATCAAAAGAGATTAAGGGTCTCTTATCCTATGATATCTGTAAGGGTAGTAGTACTACCTTATTTCACTATGCATACTTGATTAGTGATTGTAATTTATAGTTGAATTTTCTTACAAGGGGAGGGTGGGGTGAATAAGATTGCCTCCCTACTTACCTAAAAAAAAGATGTGTCAGTGACATGCACAATCTCAACGAAATGATTTATTATTTTTATAATGCCCGGGCCCACTGCCCTAGGCTCTAGTAGAGTTTCAGAAATGATGACTGGCCCCACAGACCATCACTAGCATTAACTGCGCACTTTGTCCTCACCGACGCGCAAGCCAGGATCAGCTTCCCGACTGGTCACAGCACGCTTAACTATGGATTTCTTTAGCGATGGGCTCCCAGAAAAGGAGGTGCACCTTGGTGATATGGGTAGTCCAATCATTCCTTATAAGATCTTTTTATCTGAGGGCTCAAATCCAGGGATGTTATAATCTCCCCCACTTAGGCTCTTGACGTCCTCGTCAAGGCTCAACTATAAGGCCTCATAATCTCTTCCCCATTTCAGTATAGACCCACAATGGCACATGGACACCCAACTCCCGATCACGGAATACCAGCGTAAGGGTGGCTACGTCAACCATGGACAATCCTTTCCTACATGACTGGACCGCACGGCTCAAGACTGGCATGCCATATGCACATGTGGGCCCCACCTACTGGAGGGGTTATGGCTCTGATACCATTTGTAACACCCGGGCCCACTGTCCTAGGCTCTAGTAGAGTTTCAGGAATGATGACTGGCCCCACCGACCACTACTAGCCTTAACTGCGCACTTTGTCCTCACCGACGCGCAAGCCAAGATCAGCTTCTCGACTGGTCACCCATCCTAGTACTACTCCAAGCTGAGAACGCTTAACTATGGAGTTCTTTAGCGATGGGCTCCCAGAAAAGGAGGTGCACCTTGGTGATATGGGTAGTCCAATCATTTCTTATAAGATCTTTTTATCCGAGGTCTCAAATCCTGGGATGTTACAATTTTCCTCTCACGTTCACATATCTTAAAATTGTGTCCATTTGTTCTTTTCTAGATACATCTCGTGCTCCATCAACTAAAATAGTGAAATGGTTTTTTTTCAATTTCTTGAATAAATTCTTTCCTTAATTTAGTAGTAATCATTTTACATGGATCTTGTAATGTATGGAGAAGCTAACCTCATATTTCCAGGAGCATTATCCCAACTCACTTTACTAATTGTTTCATTATGAGAAGCAAGAAATCATAACAAGTCCAACAAAATTCTGTAATTTAATGAATCAACACTTTCATTACATCCAAAAAATGTTAATCATTAATTTAAATGATAGTGGCTATAGTCAACAGATGCCTCTATTCATGTACCATATTGATTTCTAGTATCATTATCTTTCGATAATAGAGCATCAACATGTCGATCTTGTTTCATGAGAATTTTAGACATTATTACATATACTACTACCAACATGTTTTTTGAGTTTCTTTCTATCTTTCTATTTGGCATATGCTCTACTAATAAAGGTAGGATTGTGACCAGTTTGAGGGAAAATATAATAGTAGAGACAAAGGGCAACAATTTTATTTATATTGTATTCCAATCAACAAGGAAACTCTTCAAACCAAGTTGGAGTAAAACTATGATATTTACTCCCAAACTCGGTGAAGGTAAATTTATGACCATTTGGTTTATTAGGACTATTTTTCAAATAAGCCCTACGAATATTATCTTGAACATTAATACCGTACTCAGTCACATTTGGCCTCATTATCTGTTCATAATTGATTTCTACATGATGAGCTTTGAACAACTAGATTCTTTAATGCAATGGCATGTATTAGAAGTATGGATTAATTAAAATTCAAGTATTAACTTTCTCTTATAATAATTTTTCATAGTAGACTAAATGGTTGAACACTACCAATTACAAAATGTAGGATAGTCAATAATGTAAGTATACATTATGCAAATAGAAAATCATAAATTAAGAGTGAGTCTAATTTTTACAACATAGAATAGATTGATGTGTGTGTTTACAGAGAGAGTTTGATAATTGTGTTTGCAAATGTAGCAAAAAGAAGAAATCGAGCTAAATAAAGTTGTAGAAATTTGGTAGTATGATTTATTTTTAACCAATAGGGGTCGTAGAACAAAAGAAAAATATACATGTATAGGACATAAGGAGTAAACTGAGAAACCATAAAAGGAATTGTTTGAAGAAAAAAATAGAGAACATACAAATCATTTCACTGCATTGTCTTTGTTGTTGTGTGGGTACAAGAATAAACAAATTGTTTGTCGTCTTGTCTTGTCCAATCATGCTCTGTGTATTAGTGTGTGACAGGAGAATACACTGGCTACTAGTTTGTTCATACGAGACCAAACCAGATGTTCTTCTTTGTGATGTATGTGCCACTGCATCTGGGAGTATAAATCTGAGCAGTTGAAAAGGATGTCGTTTGTCACCAACTAGTGTCGACAAAAGACGTTACATGAATTGGCCATTGATCGTCTTTATGTTGTCTATGTTGTTGCATAGGGAAGGAAATAGATAAACTTGTATGTATTATCTCTGACTCTGCCACTGATGCAAGCTGGAGAATGAACATAACAAGCTACACTACTACATTTTTGGCATGTAACGTCGCTGCCCATAGCGTCGTTTTTACTAAAATAACCAACTTAATAGACTATTGCATCGACTTTATCAAAAAAACCGACCTTACAGGTTTTCTGCGGCAAAAATTTGTGCGAATTTGGCTTCGTGCCTCGATCTATAGGGTCGGTTTTTCCAAATAACTGATGTTATAGGGTCAACAAAAAAATGTGGGCACCGCTTTGGAACTCTAGTGTCGGTTTTTTCAAATAACGGACCCTATAGACCCTGACCTCTAGGGCCGGTTTTTTCAAATAACCGACCTTATAGATGGTCTCAAAAATTTTGGGCACCACTTAGTCTGTAAGGTCGGTTTTTTCAAATAACCGACTCTATAGACCCTGACCTCTAGGGTCGGTTTTTTCAAATAACTGACCTTATAGATGGTCTCAAAAAATTCGGGCACCACTTAGTCTCTGTAGCGTCGGTTTTTTGAGATAATCGACCCTAGAGGTCGGGTTGATATTAGACCAAATATGAATCGTGTTTCATTGTGTTTCATTTCATTTTGTTAGTCTCCCCATTCCTGTTCTCGCGCCCTAAGAGAAGCAAATCGCCGCCGCTTCCAAGGTCACCTTCCCAACCATCTCCACACCTGAAGAGAGGCAAATCGGCACCCCTTCTTGGACGACGACGCCCAGCCGCCATTTTCTTCTTTGGACGGTGCCGACGCCTCCAGATCGACCACCATTTCTGACGCCATGCACTTTAGAGACAACGCCCATCCACTTTCTTCTTTGAATGGTGACGGCGCCTACGACGTTGCAAGGGTCGTGCACCTTCTTTCTCCAATTCTTCTCCCGCACAAGCTCCCCCACTGTCCGGTTCTTCTCAAGGTAGCACGGTTGTCTCTTCTGCCTCACTCCTCCATTTTCTTTTTACTGTCATGCAACTGACCAGGTAACACGACCGTGTTGGGCAGCACGACTGTGCTGGTTGAGTTGTAGAAACTTCAAAATTTGTCAATTTTGCATTTGTGTTGTTGCAGGTGCTATTGACTTGTTGTTGACTTGTATATATTTCTTCTTCAGCCTATAAGTGAGATATAATATTCTCACTCTCCCAATGTGCCATTTTTTTACTAGTAAATCAACCAATAATAAAAATATGTATTCTTTCATATCTATATTTTTTTATCAATCACATATGTAATCATTATATACATTCAAGAAATATGAGGGTAGACATTGTGTAGTCTCAGATTGACACTTTAGGGTTTATAGATGAGATCATCGATGCATGATGTTTAACTTAATATATGTATACTTGTAGGTTCTACAATGGCAAGTGAAAAATGTCAAGGTAGCTACTTTGACAACTGCTTAGTCTTATATGTATTAATTTTCAACTCTTATATGTCAATTGTTATATTTTTATCTCAACTCTTATTTATAGCAGTTTACTAACATTAAGTATAATTCGTTATTTGTAGTGTCCTATATAAAATAATGACTGGGCTTGTGGCTACTATGTAATGAAATATATGCAAGCTATTGTCAAATAATGTAATAAAGAATAATATCATAAATTTTCAAGTGATTTTAGTCATTTTATAAAATATTAGCATGTGCATTTTCTATTATAGATCTTTACAACTCAGCCTTACACACTTGAGGACTTAAATGAATTTTGAAAAGAGTGGTCAGATGTTTTTCTAAATGAAGTCAATATAGCATTGGATTAAATATGTCAGCTCCATTTATGTATGTGATTTTAGTACTCCATTCATCTCAGACTTGCAATCTATCATTTTGTAGATTATGATGTGAATATCGGTAACTCAATTGAATATATTGATCATTTTTGTTATTAATGTGTGGTTTGGAATGGTGACGGTTGAGCATCAATGCTCCCCTCTCCCATATCCTGATTCTTCTTGTTCTTCTGTTATGTTTCTATTTCTGTCATGTAGCACAGTCGTGCCACGTAGCACGACCGTGTTGGCTTCTGGTAGCACGGCCGTGCTGTGTAGCACAACCCTGTTGGGATATGGTAGCACGGCCGTGCCGCGTAGCACGACCGTGTGTGGTTATAATTTGTAGACATGTAGCATCAGTTTTCTTAAAAAAATGACCTTAGAGGTTCACTCTAAGGTCGATTTTTTAAGAAATCCGATGCTATAGGTCTATAGATTGTAAAGCTCATCTGTAGAGCTGTAGCATCAGTTTTCTTAAAAAATTGACCTTAGAGGTTCACTCTAAGGTCAGTTTTTTAAGAAAATTGATGCTACATGTCTACATATTGATCTTGATAACTGACCTTACAACCTTGGCCACAATTTTTTCCTCATTTTTTACAACCTATTGGGTCGGTTTTCTTTGGTTAAAAAACTGATCCTATAGGTAAAATTCTATAGCGACGCCCACTTAGGAGTCGGTTAAAAAGTGACGCTACATGCTTAAAAAAGCCGACGCTACAAACCTTTCATGTACTAGTGCTAGCGGTGTCTCTGATCGTTTTATCTTTGTGGCGAGTCTGTCTCGCCTCCCCAAAACAAGAGACAAACAACCTCTTTTGAATTATTGGACGAGTAGTTAATTAATGTGCCTTCTCAAAAATGTTTGAGAAGTTGGAAGCTTTTAATGAAAAATAAATACTTTGTATAATATAAAATTGGTACATGCGGTAACAGGTTGGGCACATGCTCATCCATGCCCCTAAATAGCTATGTCACTACAGAGATATGTCGAAAGTAGTCAAACATCCAGGGAAAACATGACGTGGATATGTTGAAAGCAAGAAACAACGTATGTCTTTATCGATTTTCAATCTAGAAATAAAAATACAATTAGTACTCAAAATGATTTACATAGAATTCACTAAAAGATAACGACATTAACTATAAGTTGATTCCCTTCAACCTTTAGTGTGTCATTATCAATATTTTCATTACTCTATGTCTTGGGCATGTGATCATTGACGGCTAATATATTATTACTAGGCATAAACACGTGTTATGCACGAGTGCCTTAGTAGCAATCAATCATTTATAGATTTAAAAAATATAAAAAAATGTGCAATACAAATATTAATTGGACTTCTCAAACACACAAGGATCAATACGTGATTTCAAAAAATAATAGAGAAAATTATATCCAATCTCCTCCATGGGCTTTCTCATATAGTATAGATGTATCTCCTAATATAATATATAATCAAAAAAATTATAGAGAAAGTGTGGTGTACACACACATGGACCCATATGTAATTTCAAAAAATAAAGGGAAAATTGCATCCAGTCCCCTCCACATGTTTTGCTATATATTATAGATGTGTATCCTACTATAATATATAATTTAAAAAAATAAAGACAAAAGTGTGGTGTACACACACAAGGACCAATACGTAATTTTAAAAATTAATAGAGAAAATTGCATCCAGCCCCCTTCACGGGTTTTCTCATATAGTATAAATGTGTCTCCTAATATAATATATAATTTTTAAATTTAATAAAAAATGTGGTGTACACACACATGGACCAATATGTAATTTCAAAAAATAATAGAGAAAATTACATCCAGTCCCCTCCATGGGTTTTCCCATATAGTACAGATGTGTCTCCTAATATAATATATAATTTTAAAAATTAAATACAAAAGTGTGGTGTACACACACATGGGCCAATATGTAAAAAATAATGGAGAAAATTGTATGTATCCCCCTCCACAAGTTTTCTATATAGTATAGACGTGTCTCCTAATATAATAAATAATTTAAAAAATTAAAGACAAAAGTGTGGTGTACACACAGGGACCGATACGTAATTTCAAAAAATAATAGAGAAAATTGCATCCAGCCCTCCATGGGCTTTTCTATATAGTGTAGATGTGTCTCCTACTATAATATATAATTTAAAAAATCAAAAAATAAAAGTTTGATGTACAAACAGGGACGGATACGTAATTAAAAAAAATTGCATCCAACCCTCTCAACGGGCTTTCCTATATAGTATAGATGTGTCTCCTAATATAATATATAATTTAAAAAATTAAAGACAGAAGTGTGGTGTACACACATGGACCAATATGTAATTTTAAAAAATAATAGAAAAAATTACATCCAACCCCCTCCAAAGGCTTTCCTTTATAGTATAGATATAGATGTGTCTCCTAATATAATACATAATTTAAAAAATTAAAGATAAAAGTGTGGTGTACACACACAGAGACCAATACATAATTTCAAAAAATAATGGTAAAAATTGCATCTATCCCCCTCCACGGGCTTTCTTATATAGTATAGATAAAAGAGCGAGTTCATGATGCGTTCACCTTGATTCTCTCCTCACAATTTTCTCAACTTTTTTTATATTTACTATGTTTTATTTTTTTTCCTTTCATGATAAAATTAGTTGTCGCAAACCTCTCAACTTCTCCATCACATTCCTTACTTCAAACGTATGTTTCAGAGTCAATAAACAACATGTTTCCAAATTTTCTACAAAACAATTATGAGAATTACCATTATCCTTTTGACAAATTTTATTTTTCAAATATTTCATGTAAAATAAACACGTTCAATGGGGTACATGCACGTGCACATATGTGTTAGCTAGTATAGTATAGATGTGTCTCCTAATATAATACATAATTTAAAAAATTAAAGACAAAAGTGCGGTGTGTACACTAAAAGGGAGCAATACGTAATTTCAAAAAATAATGGAAAAAATGCATCTAGACCCTCCACAAGCTTTCCTATATAGTATAGATGTGTCTCCTAATATAATATATAAATTAAAAAAAAATTAAAGACCAAATTATTGTATACGAACACAGGGAGCAATACATAATTTCAAAAAATAATGGAAAAATTGCATCGAGCCCCCTCCACGGGCTTTCCTATATAATATAGATACAAATGTGTCTCCTAATATAATACATAATTTAAAAAATTAAAGACAAAAGTGTGGTGTGCACACACAAATACTAATACATAATTTCAAAAAATAATGGTAAAAAATGCATCCAGCCCCCTCCACGGGCTTTCCTATACAATATAGATAAAAGAGCGAGTTCATGCTGCATTCTCCTTGATTCTCTCTCTTCTCATAATTTTCTCAACTTTTTTTATATTTACTCTATTTTTTTTTCTTTCATGATAAAATTAGTTGTCGCAAACCTCTCAACTTCTCCGTCACATTCTTTACTTCAAACGTACGTTTCAGAGTCAATAAACAACACGTTTTCAAATTTTCTACAAAACAGTTACGAGAATTACCATTATCCTTTTGGAAAATTTTATTTTTCAAATATTTTATATAAAATAAACACGTTCAATGGGGCACGTGCATGTGCACATGTGTGTTAGCTAGTATAGTATAGATGTGTCTCCTAATATAATACATAATTTAAAAAATTAAAGACAAAAGTGTGGTGTACACTAACATGGAGTAATACGTAATTTCAAAAAATTAGGGAAACAATTACATCCAACCCCCTCCATAAGCTTTCCTATATAGTATAGATGTGTCTCCTAATATAATATATAAATTAAAAAATTTAAAGACCAAATTATTGTATACGAGATTTCCTATATAGTATAGATTACTCATAATAATTTAGATATGACCTCCTAAAAAAGGATAATTTCATTAATGACTCACATTGATTTGTAGTGGGTGATTATTAAATTTACATGTATTCCCCTTCTTGAGCATGTGCTTGTTGTTGACTACTAATTTTTTATTAATACTCCCAATAATATTCATGCAACCAACTAAAAAACTCACTCCAACATGAAGCATGTCATTACCAAAATTATTAGTACTTCATGTCTTAGACATGCACCCGTTGACGACTAATATATAAATAATTACCGATAATGATTTATATGTGATGTCCTAAGGTAATAACTCCATGAACTATCGCGCCCCACGAGCTCAAAACACACTTGGGTATCTTTTAAAATTTATAAGAGACCTACACTGAAACACTCACATACACTAAAATACTACACCCGCAAGTGCACGGGGCCGTGTCGTAGTATAGGAAGGCGGCAAATATAGGGTTGATCCACAGTGAGAAAGGGGGTCATTAGAACTAGGTTGGTTTTAGGCTAGGTTCCTACTGCGGATTCTAGTGTTGAAGGGTTTAAAGGTTGTTTTGACTTATCACACTAAGGGTTAAACAAACAAGCAATTAAAGGAGAGCAAACAAGATCAAAACCTAAGTAAACCCTAGACAGTTAATATTATTGAGCATGAAAAGACAAGTCAATCAAGGAAAAGAGCAAGTTGTACTAAGGCAAGTAAGGAAAGATCTACACTACATAAGCTAGCAAACTAGGCAAAAGAGCAATTAAAGACCTAAATAGCAAGAACAAGGCAAGTAAAGAGATAACTAGGCTTACACTAGCTAAACAAGAAGGCAATTGAGGTAATAATGCAATAAAGGGAAATATCGGTTGTTTGGGGGATTCACTTATCAATTGGGTTGGTCGGGTGATGGCATGTGAACATTATGTTTTCATTTAGATTGTTGAACCAAACAACAAGTTAGAGGCTAATGAGTTACCCTAAACTACTAACTGGCCATGGATAGGATGGGTTGTATACAGGGGAACTAGTCCCTAACACCCCTATCACCCTTATGAGGCTCATTTGGGTTAGGGTTTAGGTGTAATTCAATTAAAGTCTAAACAAGACTAGGTTTCTAGGTTAAAGGATCCTAGGGTGATTAGGGGCTGAGGGTAGTAATGGGAGTGGAAGTGAGGTTTTAGGCCTCACATCGCCTAGATTCTAGCCTCTCCATGTTAAGCACACTAAATTCATCTAAACTAGCTACTTAGATCTCTCAACTAGGGTTATGGGAATTGATTAGCATGTAGGAGGATGGGTATCTAGCTAGGGATCCATGAATTGGACCTAGGAGCAAATCCTAAAATTCACACATATAAGCAATTTTCCTAAATTCCTAGGTGAATTCAAGCACAAACCAACAAGCAATTAATGAAGAGTGGGATAGAAATAGAACACAATCATTAGCAAACGAAATTATAATGTTTACATATCATTTTACCCCAACATGGCATCAAAATTTTGACCCCAAATAGCCCACCTAAGGGGCCTAGCTACTCATAGAAATGCAAATATAAAAAGAAAGGAGAAAGAGGTAGAAGTAGCCATGGACCTCGATGTATATGGATGTCTCCTCCTCTCAAGAAGCTGCAAGGTCGCCCTCCCTCCTCCACCAAGGTGCAAGGGCATGGAATGAAGGTGGAATAGGGCAAAAACACTAGGAAACTAGAGTTTTGGTGGTGGAAATGTGGAAATGGAGTAGAATGGAAGTTGAAATGAAGTGGAATGGATGGAATGGCTGAAATGTGAAAATGGGGAGCAAGGAGGGGGTAGAAAATAGCTAACCTCATGCCCCATCCGCCATATATATATATATATATGTGTGTGTGTGTGTGTGTATATATATATATATATGTATATATAAGTGGGGGGTAAAATAGGAAATGCATTGGAAGAATTATATGTAGCACGGTCGTGCTGGGTAGAACGGTTGTGGTGGGTAGGGATGAGAATGGTTGTGGTGGAGTGGAATGACTGTGGTGAGAAAATGGCCAAAATCACAGTAACAAGTTGGATTTTGAACTGATGGTGGCACGGATGTGGTGGTCACTGCGGTCGTAGTGGTGTGTGGGTGGGACGGCTGTGGTGGTCACCATGATCATGGTGGCTTGGAGAAGTGTTGGCCATTTAGAGTGCCATGACCATTATGACTGAGTTGCAATACAGTCATGCAAGGTGGTATGGTCATTCTGGGTCACTGCGGTCATGGTGGTGCGTGGGTGGGACGGCTGTAGTGGTCACCATGATTGTAGTGGCTTGGAGAAGTGTTGGCTGTTTAGAGTGCCACGACCATTCTGACTGAGCTGCAACACGGTCATGCAAGGTGGCATGGTCATTCTGGGTCAATGTGGAATGGCCATTCTTCGCAGAATAGCCGTTCTGATGACTTTAGTTCTTCAATGCTTTATCTGTGACTTGAGCTTGGGTCAGCACAACCATTATGAGGTACCACAGCTGTGCTGGTCCCTATATCAACACTTTGAGTTGAATCTTTGTGTTTTCTTGAAATTCTTTACTCCATTTGAGCCTTGGCCACTAGGGTAGGTTGATGGATCTTCAAACTTCAGTTTAGGCCTCTCTAAGGATAGAGAAACCCTTAGATCACTCTTTCTCTCTGTCTTCCATCTAAGTGTGGTCCAAGTACCTAAAAAACATGCAAATAACGTCCCTAAATGCATTTTACACAAATATGCATATTAGGGAAAATAACATGTAAGCTAAAATATATAGATGTGATTAAAATGCAATACGACACAAGATGGAGCCCTAAATTAGGGTTGCACAATACACACTGAAAGCTTGGTGCGTCCCGCTAGAGATGCACACACTAATAAATTAGACTTGACTAGATGCACCCCACAAGCTCAAGACACACGGGGTATCTTTCAAATTTATAAAGCCCTAGACAAGGTTCACTCACAATACTAAAATACTCACCCGCAAGCGTGATAAATGTATATTCATCTATGTATTTGCATAATTTTCAGATCCTTTTTTATTAGAATTTATTCCTTTTTACTAATTTTCTAGGACAATTTATAATTTACCCACTTTTCGATTAGTTGTGCAAATACTTGACTTTTTCCATTACTTTTGTCGGTTTTCCAACAAAGAAAAATTCTGACCTCTTGAGCACACGCAATGACCATCTCATTTTACCAAGCGGTCATTTCACCCCCAAGAAGTTCCACATCTCAAAGCCATACGACCGTTTTGGCCCTTGACTCAACCTTTACTCAAGAAATTCAACTGAAGCATTTCATGCACCAGACGCTCATCTCATTTGCACTAGATGCTCGTCTCTGGTGACCCAGACGCTCAGCTCACAAAGCATAGATGGCCGTGTCGATTCAATTTAAAGATCAAGTCATATTGAAAGGGCACCACCACTCATGCTAGGATTTTAACCCTTAGTTTCACGCACAACATTATGAACCAGGCGTCTCACGCCCAGACGACCGTTCCTACATCTTGCTTCATGAACAAGAAATATTCAAATAGGCGTTGCCACCCCTTAGCCTAGGGTTTGATCCACTTCCTCTATAATCACGCCACTTCACCAGCTAAACGACTGTCTCGAGTAGTCCAGACGGCCGTTTTGCGGCTCGTGAATAGCAAAAGTCAATAGTTGCCTCTCCCATTTGTTTCTTCCCCCTTTTTAGGGTTTCCATCCCTCCTTCCCCTATAAAAGGAGGGATAGGAAGGGGTCCTCAATTTTGTACTTGCATATTTTAATTAAGCTCTGTTACTTTCAATTCACAGGTAGTGTAACTTCTATTCTACAATAAAGCTTTGTTCCATCTGGATCTGGTTTTCACTTTTATTTTTGTTCTTCTTTCTTGTTCTTCTTGGGGAGTAAGGAATTAAGAGTTGCAACCATTTAATTGTCGCTGGCATACGGTCCTTCGGGATTTTTCACTCTAGTCTATAGCCTCCTCACTTTCTTCCGTTGCCTCTCATTCCTTCATCATGAATAGTGAGTAGTTTCATTATCGAGGCGAGGGGAGTAGCCCCTTGGCCATGTGTTGACTGGATTGAGCTTTATATGACTATTTGGATGGATGTCTTTCAGTTTAGAAATTGCCAATTTTAACGAAGTAATTAATTTTTTTATGGGTTAATCTTAGTGGATGTGACTATGGAAATCAAGATTTAGAACGCCTAAACTAATTACATGGGGATTTGGATATGACTGTGAAAAAATCCCCTTTAGGATGATGGACTAGGATATGTGAACACCAAGACCAATGGGTTAACATGGAATTTGTCTCTTGTGTTTTATTTACGAACGATTCACATACCTTCTTCTATCTTGCTTGTCATGTACTCCTTCGATCTTGTTTTCACTTTGTCTAAGGTGGTGAAACCTCTAAGGCTCAATGCTTTTCCCATCTGATTCAAATTGTTTCTTTCAAACGATGTGTTCCAATTGCCTTCTTTCAATTATTGCATTTTATTTCTTGTCCACATAGATCTTTCTTTTCTGACAATCTTCTTTCTTTCTTGTCTTAGTTTCATGCCTTCATTTCGTTGCTTTAGTGTAATCATTTATTTCATTTGCACTATAATTTCTTGCTTTAGTTTAATCTGTTGGATCAGAGGGCTCTAGAGAGAGGGTGAATAGTGTTTCAAAACTTGCACAAAACTAGTTAGACCTTCAATTTACTTCAACTAGGCATAATTGCAAATAGTCAATTTGATGGCAGACTAAGCATGCATAGCAAGTATGAGAGAAATTGAAAGCAACCAATTAGACAAGCAATTTTAGAGTGGTTCCACTCTCCAAACTAGGAGAGAGCCAGTCTACTACCTAGAGAGGTCAAGCTCTAGGACTTCTTAAGCTTGTCTACTCCTTATATTCACTTCTAAGAGTTATAAAAAATGACCTTCCTTTTGTAGGACAAGGATACCCAGCTTCCCTTTAAGGTCAAGGGAGCCAACAACCTTACAATCAAGGTCTTACCTATCCAACAAATAGTCTTCTACCTCACAAAGTTCTTACCCACTCTTGCAATCGGTTGGACGCCTTCACCAAGGTCCTCCCCTTCACGCAATAAGTCTCCAACCTTAAGGCTTTACCCACTCAGCTCCTTGGACTTTCTGCCTTCATCATCTCCTTCACTTGGAGTAGCCTTGATCACCTTCTTCTATAGATGAAGAAGCCTACTCCTCCTTTTGGAGAAGTTTTCCCCGAGCAAGAGCTTTTGAGAAAGGGATGGGAAAGAAGAATCTTGAGAGCTTTACAAGCATACAAATGGGTATCTCTCTTCACACAAGACTTATATCACTCATAATGACAAATTGAGTTGTAATCAAGAGAGATAAAGGGGCTGAAGTGGACTAATAGCACTCAACTATAACAAGAACCTTGAATAGCATGAAAGAGCGATCTTGGAATGAACCCCAAGAGGTCCTATTTATAGTTGGGGGTGTCCATTAGAGCGTGGGAACACTTGTACACATTTATTAGCCGTTTGGAATGTTGCAACAGATATAGTTTTGAGTTTTACACCCATCCAATGATTAGAATCACTTTTTCTGTGTTCTCCATATTGTGCATTCGGTTGACTTTCAATAAAATAACTCGCACTACTGCAGAAACGGCCTTTGGCATCAGTCGTTTAACCCCATTTGGAGTAGGTTTCCGACCGACGCCTATGTGGGCGCCGCTAAAGGTCGAACACTTCGGCGTCGGTTTTTTAACCGACGCCTATTTAATCTATAGGCGTCGGTCTTTTGGTATATAACCGATGCCAAAAGTGTTCGCGCCACAGAAAACGGTGTCATCTAGGGCACGTTCTGCGTCGGTTATTTACTAAACGACCGACGCCTATATGGAATATAGCGTCGGTCTTTTAGTAGATAACCGAAGTATAAAGTGCCCTAGATGACGCCGGTTATATACCAAAAGACCGACGCCTATAGATTAAATAGGCGTCGGTTTGATACGAATATCCGACGCCATTTCCAGGACTGCTTCGGCCACATCAGGCGTCGGTTTTTTGAAAAAAACTGACGCTGTAGGTCTTTGCTGACGGTTTTCTATAAATAACCGACGCCTACTTTTTTTTTCTTTTTCATATCAGTTTGCAGGCCTGCTGTGGCTGGTCAGCAGGATGAGAACCTGCAGTTCAGTTTTCTGAACTGCAGGTTTACGACATCCATTGATATCAGCCTACAAACAGGCCGCAAACCTGCAAAAGTCACAAGGAAAATTTCACACAAGTACATACATTCAAACATCAATTCAATTCTCACATTCACACATATAGAAACATTCAAATACATGTATTAACATTCAGAAATATTCATTTACAAAGTATCATTCATTATCGCTATCAACATCCCAATTATATCTTACAGTTGCCACTGTTTGTATGGCTTTTGCCCATTCTTCTCTTACTTCATTTAATGCTTCCATCGTATATGGAGCATGTATATTTTTTAAGCGTTTACCTATAGTGTGGTCAGTTTTAAACACCTGCAAAGAGAATGATGTATATATATAAGTAATAATATAAAAATAAGATTGATATATTTCATACTAACTAATAAGACTATATATAATACCTCATGTATGCTATCGATGTCCAATGCGGCATGTTTGATAATCATCTGCATAAATCACATCACATAGTATGCGCATGCCCAACCATTGTCTTGTGTAGCACACTATAAATTGAAACATACAAAATAATACAACTAAGCACAATTCACATCAATAATATATATATTCGAGTCGGGAACTTACTTGTACGTTCTGCCAATTTATTGGCTGGTTCTTTTTCCTTGGGACCGTTCCTCCAGCCTTTTTGAATGCATCTAAACCCCTACATGTTAATATAACACAATAAATTGCATAAGTAAATAGTAATGTAATAAAAGATGTTAACGGATATAAAAATGAAATATTTCTCACCAGAATAATGGCATTCTCATTACGTGTCCAATTTTAGTGTTCAATGTACTCCCCGCAGGATCTAGATAATATACAGTGAATGTCCCGGGGACAATAACTAGTAACTCCCAATGTCTACCGCTAGAGGTAAGAAGTTAACAATTAATAACTCAAAATGCAAAATAAAAATGGAATTTTCTTAAGTCCAAATTATAAATAAAGTAAACTTACTTGACATTGAATGGAGCTATTATTATCGTCTTCTTTTGCTGACCAAAAATTGTAAAAGCATCTATACAGTATTGTTGAACATTATCAGGGTCTTTAGCTACCAAACTAATCAATGATGGAATCAAAAATCCCACATGATCAAATGCAAATTGTTTGCAATGATCTTCGACTAAGTAGCTGCAAAACATATAGGCGTATGCATTAATATATAAGAAACCAGATCACCGGATCTTACACAAGGTATATGGATGTATAAACAAGATCTCACCTTATCCATGTCTCTATCATTGATGTATTCAGCCAATCATACATAAACAACTCAATAATATCTTGTATAAATAAAGAGCTATCGTATGATTGACCTGCATAATCTGCATCTAAAGAAACTATTATAGGGCAATGTATATTATGTGCCCGTAGCCAACATGCCATTCCCCTACAAGCAGGACCTAACGGGTATGTTAGGTCAGTTGGAACCCAAGTTGGTAATGTGGGAAGTGGAGGTGGAGGCCTAGGTGCTCCTGGTGTCTTCTTTTTAACATGTATATATAATTTCAGATCAGTTGACATCATATATACACATTAACAGTCTAAATCAATGTAAATTTATCTTACAATTTCAGTCGTGTAGACAACATCTGCTTTGGGCCACAATATGACCCCGCCTTCTGCCTCACCAAGTGTATCAATATCTGGGTGGGCATATGGCAACGCAACTTCCCTCCAATCGGGTAATACATGTATCGGGCTCACACGAATGTAGCCCTGCGGCATTGGAGTCCCATGAAACGTTGCCCCAGGAAGGGACTGGTAAGCTTGCGCCTCTGCAACAACATAGTCTTGCATTCTTAAGCGGCATGGCTTCAATGCCTACAAATTTACGTAAAGAATGTTATACATATATACATATAATCTTGAAAACATATCATCTTGAAAAGACTAGCTACAATGTCATAAACAATACTTACAGCAGACGTGCTAGGCGATGGGTCTCCAGGATTACTCGCAGTCTGTGCATCAGGAGAAGAGTGGGTCACCATAGGCTGATTGGAAGCCTGAGATGCCTGCCACCGCAACAATTCTTCCTTGTCCTTCTCAGCAACTACATCGTTGACCTTCTTAGCAACTAAATCCTCAACTCTCTTATTCTCCTATACATGGATAAAAGAAACATTAACTTCTTATTAATGAATTTCCTTTTGCAGTAACATTCTAAAAAAAGAATAGGTTACCTCTTCTTGAGAAAGTCCCGCTCTGGGTTTGCACTGGGATGGCCCAAAGAATGCTTTGATGCCAACACCAGCGCCGACACCTCTAACACGTCCAGGATGCTCTGGGTTACCCAGAGCAACTGTCAATTCATCCCTTGTGCCCTGAGGGATGAACGTGCCTTGTTTCCTCTGCTCGTGCAGCTCCCGCTAATCACCATAAACAGAAATTGGTAAGTTAACACCACAAATAATCAATATTCAAACGATTTCTCTAAGAGTTATATTTTACCATTTTTGCAGCCGCCTCAGCAGTTACAGGCTTCTTTATTTCACCCTTCTTGTTTTGCCTGCCAGCTATCCAGATATCATGGCGAGGCATGGGTGTGGCAGACTCCTGAGTAGGAGCAGACTCCTGAGTAGCAGCAGACTGCTGAGTAGCCGCAGACTCTGCCTGTAGTCTTTGGCAAACGCTTGCATAGCCTTTTGGACCCATAGTGTGGTCATGCACATTCATTGCACGCCTTGCTTTTTGTGCGTCACTGAGGGCCTAGTTAGTATGCACATTAATGATTTGGTTAGTAGCACTAAATGTTAATCTTGAATAGGTGAATACAATGTATATTAATTAAATTGGGAGTGACGCCTAATACCTTGAATTCTTCATATTTTCTTGAAGCAACAAAATTGTCCCAATCTTCTTTGTCCAAGAAGTTCCATTGTTCAAGGGCTGACTTCTTCTTCTTATCACCCTCTTTTATGTATTCTCTGTTCAGATTTGTCCTATAATTCCTAAGCATCTTTCCAGCGCGTTGCATCACACTTTTACGATGCAACTTCTCATCCAATGCAAACAGATTCTGTAAAATAGAAATGTTATTAACTAGTATCCAAAATAGAATTGCAAATAATAGAATTTGTAATCTACAAAATAAAATTGCAAATAATAATAACTCACGCATAAATCCTTCCATATCAAGTCTTTTTTCCCTTGAGGAACTTTATGCCAATTATCATACTTAACACCACAATGGCTCCGAGTGGTACACCCAAGATAGTTTACAAAATTATTGCGGTTCACTCCAATTGCATTTTCTCCATTATCAAACTCCACCACCAATTTGGATCCACTACCACTTAGCGCTAATAACTTCTTCAACAGAGTGATGCCCCTTTTCTTGTTAAGTGTTTGGTGTTGCGCATCAAGTTGCTCCAGTGCTTCAGTGGGTACAGGTACATCATCAACCTAAAATTTGACAAAAATAAACACACTAAATTAGCCCAATATAGAAATATAGGATATATGACATAACTAGAAGATAATGAATTTTATAGAAATACAGGATATGTTTTTAGAACTTACATTGGTATCCTCGCCATGCTCGTCATGGACAGCATGCTCATCATGGACTTCATGCTCATCATGGACATCATGCTCATCATGGTCAGCCATCTGAAAATGTCATTAAAAAGGCAAACATTTAGCATTTGTATTAACTAGAAAAAGGCAAACATTTAGCATTTGTATTAACTAGAAAAAGGCAAACATTTAGCATTTGTATAAACATACATGTCTCTAAAATTGTGATCTTTTATCAATTAACAATCCTTCATTGTGATCTCCGCGCACATATAAGTCATCATTAGCTTCAATATTTTGTGGAGTTGGCAACCCAACTGAGAATGGACTGGAGTCATCATACTTATCATAGTACTCTTCTTCATCTATAGGATCTTCAATGAATTGTCTTTTACCATGAAGAACAACTGACCATTTATCATTCGCAGGATCATCGATATAGAATATTTGTTTCGCCTGTGATGCCAATATGAATGGTTCACCCTTCTCACCAATCTTTTCAAAGTTCACCAAAGTGAAACCCAATTCATCCACTATAACTCCTTTGGTGTTATCAACCCAATTACATTTAAAGAGCAGAATTTTGAAATCTATGTAGTCAAACTCCCAAATGTCCTCAATGACACCGTAATATGACATTTTAGCTTCATGTGGACTCTTATCCTTTGCACTTGCAAAGTACATAGTCGACGCTTGAAGAGTGACCCCACTATTTTGGACGACACTCTTATCATCTTGGCGCTTTGTGTAATATGTGAATCCATTAATGTCAAACCCTTCATAAGACATAACATTCGGTTTTGGTTTAAAGGCGAGGCATTTGATAGTTTCTGTAATATCATTTGGTGTTTGAGATAGTTGATGTAAGACTTTATCTTCAAACCACTTAGTAAAAGTCTTATTATGCTCTCTAGCAAGCCACATTGAACTTGCTCGAGGATGTTGTCTCTTTATGAAATTGGTATGTTCCTCGATATAAATACTCACTTCGTCCATATTGTGTAAAATATACAAGTGATCTTGTTCCAACTGCTCACGGCTGATTACTTTCACCCGTGATCCCAAAATTCCTTTGCCCTCCTCAATATTCTTGTCATTATCAGGAGTGTCATTACCACTGAGAAAGTCATTGCAAAAATCCATAACCTCTCTCGCCACATAACCTTCAATAATACTCCCTTCAGGCCGATAACGGTTTCGAACATCACCTTTAAAAACGCTCATGTATCGTTCAAAGGGATACATCCAATGCAAGAAATCTGGTCCCAACATTTTCACTTCCCTAGTCAAGTGGACAACAAGATGTACCATGATATCAAAGAACGAAGGAGGGAAATACATCTCAAGCTGACATAGGGTAACAACCACTTCTCTTTGCAAATTATCGAGAGTATCAGGGTCAATAACTTTACTGCATAGACTGTTGAAAAAGAAACAAAGTCTGGTAATTGCAAACCTTACATGCTTCGGCAATATAGATCGAATTGCCACGGGTAATATTTGTTGCATTAGAGTGTGACAATCATGAGATTTAAGACCTATCAACTTCAGATCTTTCATTGATACCAATCTACGGATGTTGGATGAGTAACCATGTGGCACCTTAACATTTACCAAGCATTCACAAAAAGTTTTCTTCTCCTTTCTAGACAACGTGTAACAAGCGAGAGGTAAGTATGTTCTTTTACTACCCATTTCACGTAATTCTGTTAATTTTGACCTTATTCCCATTTCACGTAGGTCTAGTCTGGATTTTATCCCATCTTTAGTCTTACCTGGTATATTTAACAGAGTACCAATGATGCTATCACAGACATTTTTCTCAACGTGCATTACACCGATACAACGCCTGACTGTCAAAGAACTCCAATAAGGAAGATCCCAAAATATTGACTTCTTCTTGAATGAAGAATTGTCACTCCGTGTGGCCATACTACATTGTGATTTCTTACCAAATTCATTGACAATGTCTTTTACTCTTTCATAAACAACATCCCCTGGTATAGGTTTAGGTGCACTCCGTTCATCATTCCATCCATTGAATGCTTTGCGCTTCCTACGATACGGATGGAATTTTGAAAGAAACCTTCGATGACCAAGATATACAATCTTGCCGCCATGTTTTAGTCTTATTGAATCAGTGTTTTCTTCACATATAGGACATGCTTTAGCTCCTTTGACACTATATCCAGACAAATTCCCATATGCTGGAAAGTCATTAATAGTGAAAAACAACATAGCGTGCAAACGAAATGTCTCTCTTGTTGAAGCATCATAGGTCATCACACCTTCAGCCCAAAGTTTCTTTAAGTCATCAATCAAAGGTTCAAGATAAACATCGATATCATTTCCGGGTTGTTTAGGGCCCGATATCAACAATGACAACATAACATACTTATTTTTCATACACATCCAGGGAGGAAGATTGTATATAACAAGCATGACTGGCCAAGTGTTATGTTGGCTGCTCAATGTCCCGTACGGATTCATCCCATCTGTACAAAGCCCAAGTCTTAGATTCCTATCTTCTTCACCAAATTTGGGGTACAATAGATCAATTTTCTTCCACTGTGGGGAATCAGACGCATGTCGCAGGATCCCATCATTATTTTTCTTAACATCTGCATGCCACCTCAAATTCTTCGCATCTTTCGGATTTGCAAACAAGCGTTGAAACCGTGATATTATAGGTAGATACCACAACACCTTGGCAGGAGAACCAGTTTTGGACTCCCCCAAAGTCGTCAATTTATACCGTGACGCACCACATTTTGGACAATCTTTCAAATCTACATAGTCCTTTTGAAATAATACACAATCATTCGGGCATGCGTGTATCTTCTTGGCCTCCATTCCCATTGGGCACAACATTTTCTTTACCTGGTATGTTGAGATTGGCAGCTCGTTTCCTTCAGGAAGCATTTCTTTCAACAAAGTCAACAATTCAGTGAAGCTTTTGTCGCTCCATCTATTGTTAGCTTTCAACTTATACAATCTCAACACAACACTAAGCTTCGTAAACTTAGCACAGCCTGTGTATAACGGTATCTCAGCATCATGCACAATGTTTCTAAAGATAGGAGGTGGATCGGTGTGCTCTACCCTACAACTATCCAGCATCGCATCAACGATGTCTGCTGGAACTGGTTCGTTCATATTTACGTCATCGGAGGCAATTTCTTATTCCACCCAAGCACTGCTATCGACATATACTGGTTTCGATTTTGAAATTTCTCCATGCCAGTGCCATTCTGTATAGCCTTGTACAATCCCGTTGCACATGACATGACTTTTGATTTCCTCACCAGTGTTGACTTTCAAGTTGTTACCGCAATGCCTACATGGACAGTAGAACCTATCTGTAGGTTTTTTCCTATGTTCCTCGGCAAATCTAATAAACTGATCAAGACCAGATATAAACTCTGGGGTGCAACGATTACGAATGGACATCCATGATCTATCCATTCTATGATCAGAGAAAACAAGTATATATTAGGAAACAAGTATATATTAGGAAAAGATTAGGGTATACACTTACATCCTACCTAAGTGTATAATGTGATGTCATTCTTATATATAATAAATGTGTACCACCTATCCCATCCTTGAACACCTAATCTCACTAGTAAGTGTATAATGTGTATTGGGTTTTCAAGAAAATTTTGGCAGCATTTCCCCGCTGTTCTCTAAGTAAATATGTACTTAGAAAACAAACGGAGAAATGCTACCAAAATTTTCTCAAAAACCCAATACACATTATACACTTACATCCTAAGTGAGATTAGGTGTTCAAGAATAGTCCCAAACCGGGGACTATCCAAGATTTACTCCTAATGAGTAAATCTTGGACGGGTTTCTAGGCCAACAAACACATTTGATGTCATTCTTATATATAATAAATATGTACCACCTATCCCATCCTTGAACACCTAATCCCACTAGTAAGTGTATAATGTGTATTGGGTTTTCAAGAAAATTTCAGCAGCATTTCCCCGCTGTTCTCTAAGTACATATATACTTAGAGAACAAACGGGGAAATGCTACCGAAATTTTCTCGAAAACCCAATACACATTATACACTTACATCCTAAGTGAGATTAGGTGTTCAAGAACAGTCCCAAACCGGGGACTATCCAAGATTTACTCCTAATGAGTAAATCTTGGACGGGTTTCTAGGCCAACAAATACATGTGTTGTCATTCTTATATATAATAAATGTCTATAAACTACAGGCAACATGGTTAATCCTAATCAACAGAGCATTATTAAATAATAAATCAAGAAATCAATAGTTTCAAACAAAAGGTCTAGGAATCTTTACTAGACATTATATGTTATAACCATTGGTTTAATAACCCTATTTCCGCATGTACATGTTTATCAACTTTAAAACCCTATAATTCATGAAATCATTCTAATTCAATTTAATATGTTGGGATCACATAATTATATAATGACATCAGAATATATAGAAGAAACATAATTAACATGATTAACAACATGCTCATCAAACTAGGGTGCACATTTAGAATGCTTCCTTGTGTGCACATCCACATAGTATATGTGTCTAAATTGACATTCTCCTATTTAGAATGTTTCATTCATAAACACATATGTGTTCTTGAGTTTTGGGATTCTAATTATAGCCAATTTAAATCATGTTAGTTAGCAGTATTTTTTTGGGATCAATTATGCTTGAGATGCAGGTATTTCTATAAAGGATGGTCATTGACTCCTGAAAATGGGAATGCCACACGAACATGGATGAGAATAGGTAGATGTTTTTGAGCATGGGCTTGACATCAGCCAAGTTATGGTGTGGAACGAGGAGATGAGACTGTTACTGAATGGAAAGAATGGCAGAGGAAGGGCTTGATGCCAGTACAGCGGAGGGGAGCACTGACTGTGGCAGCTAGATTCTTCCCTGATAGGAGGAGGGGTGAGAGGGTTTCTATGAGAAGCTGTGGTGGAAGAAAGAGGGAAGCTATGGAGGAAGGTCAGACGAGGGGAGGACCTAGAGGAGGATACATGAGGCGATGGAGAGATAGATAACAAATTAGCGACATGGCAAAAAAGAAAGGCAGAAGGTGCTATGTCTAATACCTTGTGAGCAGCGGAGGCAAGGAAGAAGACCACGTCACAGTAGGGCATGAGCAAGGAGATGCAGAGCAGCAGCAAGGAGGAAGGAGCGGGCGGCGGTGGCGGCGGCGACGCAGAGCAACAGTAGGAGCAGGATCGTCGGCGGCGCGGAGGCGGCGTTGTCGTGGAGGCTGGAGAAGCGGTTGCGGCGGTGCGGAGGCGGCGCTGTTTTGGAGGCTGGAGAAGGCGGTGCGGCGGTGATGCGGCGGCACTGTCGTGGAGGCTGGAGAAAGTGGTTGCAGCGGCGGAGGGTAGGGCGGCGACAGCAGCAAAGAAAGGGGGAAATTCTTGCAATGAAACAGAAGAAAGGGGAAGAGTCGGGCGATCGCGGGATATAAAGTTCCCAAATAGCGTCGGTTGTTTAAAACAACCGACGCCTAAACATCTTTAGCGTCGGTTGTTTGAAACAACCGACGTCCAATTGGACGATATTTTCACGAAATTATTTGGCGGGAACCACTTTCAGCGTCGGTTATAAAAGGATCACCGACGCTGAAAAGGACACTTTTCGCGCAAATTTCCATCGCACATAGGCGTCGGTTTTTTATCTACATAACCGACGCTGAAAGTGACACTATTTTTTTCGCTCGAAAATTGGATTTCGCGGGCGACCTTAGGCGTCGGTTTGTTATAAACAACCGACGCTGAATACAAAGCGGTACCCGTGTCTGGTTGGTCTTCGAATATAGACGTCGGTTTGTCTAAATAACCGACGCCTTATATTATAGGCGTCTGTTTTCCTTAATAACCGACGCCCAGAAAAGTGACACTGAATGCTATTTCTGTAGTAGTATCGGCCGATCACACTATACGACAAAGCCAATTTAAACCATCGACAGAGTTTGACATGGGATAACTTGACCGATCCAATTAAATCGAGTTTGCTCTGTAGAGGGATCATTCGAGTTCTGTAAAAGAAAAACTCGACCAATCAACATTCATTTCCAACCATCAAGGATCGATCGAGTTGGCAACTTGATCGATGAAATGCCTATGATGAATTTTAAGTGATCAAACGTTGGAGTTAAGTGTCCCTAATTTTTTCTCATCTTAGTTATAAATCATATAATCAACACAAATGATTACAAAAATATTCTAAGGTGATTTGGAGTGTTTCCCCAAATTTCACATTTGCATTGCTTTTGACTTGAACTAGAGCAAGCTAGGGCTTGAGCAATTTGATCCTTTTCATGTACCTAATACCTGAAATTTATCTTAAGCAAATATATTAAATACATATGAATGGAATGGTTAAGCCATTATCAAAATATGGACAATGTTCAACACTTAGGTCAACATTATCCCCCTTTTTGACAATGAAAAATCAATCCTCAACATATTGAAAAATATATGAAATTTAAACTTTTACCTTTGAAATAAGATGTGAAAGTTGAACCTTTTACCTTGTGAATTGCAAGGGGATACATGATTGAACAATGTGAATTTCTCCCCCTCAATTCATGCTTACCTAAACCTGCATGGCTAGTCTATCCACAAATAGCCATAGCACATATACATACTATATGATACTCTATCAAGTCACATGATAAATAGTTAATAGACAAGAAAAGGATCATATAAGCATTAAAGCAATATGGTTGAGAGTACTTATCCCCCTTTTCATCTCAAAAAGATAGAGAGGTATAAGAGCTAAAAACTTGTCTTCTCCAAAAACACAAGCTAAAGCAATCAACCACATACAACACACATCAAACATAGACGAGGTAAAGAGAAACAAACAGTTCAATGTTATAATCAAAATATGGAATAACATACCACAAACTCATAAGATATAGGTCAATTAAAGAGTTAGGATACATATGATTGAGATTACAACACTAGAACATGTTCTCACTACAAGATCCATAAATCAATGATAAAACAACGGAAAGATAAATAGTACATCTCAGATACATGTGCCCAAATGTCTCAGTACGTAAGAGTCTAAAAATATATATATCGAGTCAACACGTGAAAGGCTAAGAAAGTAAGACATCAAGCTATATCTAAGTTGTCTATGTATGCAACATCATCATCCACATCATCATCTTCAGCCTCGGGCTCATAGTCCCCATCTTCATCTGAATGTGCAACAGAGACAACAACACCACCTTCACCACCAAAGGCACCAGCAAAGCCATCAGAACCAACATCATAGCCATCATCCTTAGTGGCCTATTCATCATCAATAGATTCTTCATCAGCCTGGTCATGCATCTCCTCATTGGCATAAGGATCAAAACAGCAACCAGGCCACATGACATTCTCCTCATTTCAAGTCGTGCCAAGAGTGTGCAACTCCTATTCCCGAGGGAAAGAGGGATCAGAATTGCCAATGCTAGAAAGCAGGGTAGCAAGAGGGCCAACAGGAAGAGGAAGCACTCCAGGGGAAGGGGCGGGTCCATCAACAACATATGATGTGGCAGTAGAAGCAGCAGGTGGAGGGGTCGGGTAGAAGTGAATATATGCATAGGAAGCATAGTCACCACCTGGGTAGGGCTGGTAGGAGGGGTAAGGGTGGATGCATGACATGTTCATGGTTGACATGATTTGGCAGAGGTCTCGGTGCAAGTGATCCTGAAACTGATTTGTACACCCGTTGATGCATCATATATCCCATAAGGGTTTCATTGAATACATTAAATGAGGCACAGTCAGGTCGGGATGGTGGTGGAGGTGGAGGTGTCTAGGTAGAGGTAGAGGATCTAGGTGTGGTGGAAGAGGTAGGAAGAAAGGTTTTCTTGATTGTGGTTTCACTAATGCAAACTCCTTTCCGATTAGGTTTGTAATTGAAATGATGGAAAAGAGATTTTTGGGTAGTAAAAGCAAATAAGTCACAGATCAAAGCAAGGTAGGGTGGGTGCGTGCCATGGGTGTTCTTCTTGGAGTTATAGCATGTCATGTGATGTATGATATATTAGGACCAATTGACCCTAACATTCTTCAACAAACAGTACATGATTACATCACTATTTTCTACAATGTCCGTTTGATTTTTCTTCAGGTGGACATTACAGTTAACGACTAATGCAAGCATCCTATTTTTAAAATCTAGGGAAGATGATGGCAAGGTCAACTTCCTCTTATAGGGTGCTTGAGACTTCTTAAAGAATTTGTGGATGTTAGGAAGAGGGAGGTTGAAATACTTATAGAAAGCTTTGAGGTCCAAAAGGTCAAAATAGTCAGGATAATCCTTTCTCCATGAGCCAGTGACCTCTGTTCCATTGAAGAAGATGTTCAAGGAATCTTCAGAGATTTTGAATTTAATATCGTCAACCATGGAGGAGAGGATGACCTGGCTATCGGGTGGAGGCACGATGGTGTTGTAGTTCCATGAAGGATTCACATAGAATTCATGGACCACCTTGGTGCTTGTGATAGAGTTATGAAAGCACTAACTTTCTACGCATAATGATCCTAGATGATGGGTATAGAAAAGGTCAGCAATCTCTTTGATAACATCCTTTGTTTTAAGAGAGGCTCGAACAAGGCTCTAAAAGTAAAGGGGTTCCTAGGAAGAAGCTCCTTGTAGCGATTAAGAGCTTGGGAAGAGACAAAGTAGGTGTAATCAAAGGAGATCAAGTGAGGGTTGGCTGAGGACAAGGGCACATCACCTTGGGTATCTCTCTTTCTTTGGTTGGATGCCATGTGAAAAGATTGGAGAAGCAAACAACAACCAAAATGAAAGAGAACCACACAATCAGGATTCTAACCACCTAGATAGATGTGGGAAGAGGTAAGGGAGGCTATACTAGGAAAGGAAAGGGATGGTCACACTTAGGGTTGAGGTCAAGAGGGGTTGGAGCTTAGGAATCGGTCGACTTTTCTCTAGTTGGGAGGGAGAAATGTCAGCTGAAACCTAATTTAAGTTTGGTCCAACTTGATAATCGATCGAGTTTCATCTGGGGAAACTCGACCGATCAAGAGAAAAACCCTTGACCTCGACCTAGGATCGGTTAAGTTGGCAATTTGATCGACAAGTAGCATGTCAAAAAACTTAGAAACTTAATTTTTGGCATCTAGGGTGCTTATCAATTTTATTTCTTTAGCCTATTATGCATTATATATGAAGGCACATTTGACTTATCATAGGGTACTATTTTGTGATAAAACAAGTATTTGCAAAAATACCCAAAATAAGCAAAATAAGGCAAGAAGCAAGATAATATAGCACATATTGAGCAATATATGATCAATTTAAGCAAGAAACAAATAGGTAAGATAACAACTAGCTAGAAGGCATGCCAATATCATCAAGAGTAGTAATAAGTAGTTTGGATCTAATGAAAGTAAATTGCTCTCTAGCTAGAGGTTTAGTGAAAATGTCTACAAGTTGATTCTTCGTATCCACATGCGTGATATAAATACCCTTTTGGCAATGTGATCTGAAGAAAGTGATGACATACCTCTATATGTTTAGGCCTACTATGAAATATAGGATTGTAAGACAAGTTAATTGCACTAGCATTATCACACTAGATAGAAGAGGCATCAAAATAAATGTTAAAGTCTTGGAGCATTTGCTTCATTTATAGGAGTTGGGCACAATAACTCTCAACTATAATGTATTCAGCCTCAGTAGTTGAAAGAGCCACAATGCTTTATTTCTTAGAGAACCAAGAAACTAGGCAAGGTTCTGGGAAGAAGCAAGTGCCACTTGTGCACTTTCTATCAATCAACCATCTTTCCTAATCCACATTACTATAAGTAGTAAGAGTAAAGTCCCTTGACTTAGGATACCATATTCCAAATTTTGGGGTTTTGGTTGGATACCTTAAAATCCTCTTAATCGCTATAAGATGTGATTTTCTAGGAGTTGATTGAAAGTGAGCACACAAGCCGACACTAAATATTATGTCAGGTCTAGCGACATTTAAATAAAGTAAACTTCCAATCATACCTCTATAGAGCTTCGCATCTACCTTTCAACCTTCTTCATCTTTGTCAAGCTTGGTGGTGTTTGACATGGGGGTTTCCATTGGCTTGGTGTTCTCCATCCCAAAATGCTTAAGTAGCTCACTTGTGTACTTGCCTTGGTTAATGGAGTTCCCATTCTTTGTTTGCTTGATTTGAAAGCCAAGGAAGAATGTAAGCTCCCCCATCATGCTCATCTCAAACTCACTATACATAAGATCACTAAAATCCTTGCAAAAATCAAGATTCGTTCTGGCAAAAATGATATCATCAACATAAATTTGAATAATAAGAAAATTGTTAGAAATGTGCTATAAAAACAAGGTAGAATCTATTTTGCCCATGATATAGCCATTATCTAACAAAAAGTTCTTTAGTTTCTCATACCTAGATCGAGATTCTTGTTTGAGACCATAGAGAGCTTTTTGCAACAAATAAACATCGTTAGGCAAGCTATCATGTTAAAAGCCTAGAGGTTGTGCAACATACACTTCCTCCTCAATTCTACCATTCAAAAATGCACTTTTAACATCCATTTGATAAAGAAGAAAATTATTGTGACTGGAAAAAGCAAGCAACATTCTAATTGACTCAAGTCTAGCTACAGACACATATGTTTCATCAAAATCTATACCTTCTTGTTGATTTTAGCCTTGACTAACTAACATTGCTTGTTCCTTACCACTTTACCGCTTTCATCCAACTTGTTGTGGTAGACCCATTTGGTTCTAATGACCTTTCTATTACTTGGTCTTGGCACAAGAGTCCACACTTTGTTTCTTTGGAACTGCTCCAACTCTTCTTGCATGGCTTGCATCCATTCATCATCCTTTAGAGCTTCTTTGACATTTTTTGGCTCCATTTGAGAGATGAAGACACTTTATGCTTGTTCTTTGCTGAGTGCAGCCTATGTCTTCACCCTTTCAAAAGAATTGCCTATGATAAGCTCATTTGGATGATTCTTTGCAAAGTGAGGAATTGGATCCTTCTTCTCTTCTTCATCAACTAACACCTCCTTTACTTTATCACCGATGTTGAGCTCTTTTAGGAGAGGAATCACCTCACTTGCACCATCATAATTTGGAACAATATATTTGAAAATAGAGGGGTTCTTCTCAAAAAATATAACATTAATAGATTCTTCTACTTTACATAGTTCTATGTTATATACTCTATATGCCTTGCTGGTAGTGCTATAGTCAAGAAATAAAGCCTTGTAAGATTTTAGATCAAACTTGTTGATGGAATCCTTGGTGTTCAAAACAAAACAAGGACAAAAAAAACATAAAAGAATTTGATGAAAGGATTTCTACCACGCCATAGCTCATAGGGGGGTTTTCTTCAAAGAAGGATTAGTAAAAACCCAATTTTGCACAAAACATGAAGTACTAATGACTTCGGCCTAAAAATTCTTTGGAGTGTTTAACTCTAGAAGCATAGTCCTAGCCATCTCCTATAGTGACCTATTATTCCTCTCTAAAACCCCATTTTGTTGAGGCATTCGAGGTGAAGAAAAGTCATGTGCATACATAGATTCCTCACAAAACTACTCAAACAAATCATTTTCAAATTCCCCCATGATCATTGTGAATAGAAACAATCCAACAAGAAGCTTTACTTTCAACCCATTTGCAAAAAGTCGATAAAACTTCGAGAGTAACACTTTTTTTGAAACAAGAAAAAAGGTCTAAGTATATCTAAAAAAATCATCAAAAATTACAAGACAATACTTGCTACCATGAAGCAATTGCGTATGCATTGGCCCAAATAGATCAATGTGAAGAAGCTCAAGAACTCTTTTGGTGCTAAGGACTACTTTAGATTTGAAGGAGGACTTGGTTTGCTTTCTTTAGGTACAAGGTTGGCATTCCTCATCCTTTTCAAAATCCTATTTGGGAAGTCCTTTGACCAAATCCTTTTTGCTCAACTTCTTCATTTGATGCATATTCACATGGCCAAGCCTACAATGCCATAAAGAAATATCATTAAAATTGGCAACAAGACATCTACCAACAATAGGCTTTATAGAGTCAAGCACAATAATATAAAGATTACCATTTCTAGTTCCCTTATATATGACACTGTAGGAGAAGGAATCTAGAAGAAAGCATTCTACAGAAGTAAATAACACAAGATAACCATTATCACAAAGTTGACTAACACTAATTAAATTGTGATGTAGGCCATCCACAAGAAGCACATTCTTGATACAAAGTGAATTTCACACATCGCCATCATATGTTACCTTACCCTTGTTGTTACCCCCTAAAGTCACCGATCCACTTTTCTTATTTGTGAATTACTTGAAGAGGTTGATTTCACTAGTCATTTGTTTAGAACAACCACTATCAACAATCCATTGGCCTTTAACCTACAAGAAAGGAAGATTATCAGTGCTCAATTCAAACTTTGGGATTCGGAGTTAGCTGGGGATCCACTTCATCTTTGGGTTAGTCCACTTCTCCCTATAAGTACAATAAGTAGAATAATGATCATCACTCTTACAATGAGCACAAACCATAGGGTTCTTAGAGCTAGAAGACTCTCCATGGAAGATTGGAGGTTCCTTTCTTTTGTTCTTACCTTTGCCTTTACCTTTGACCTATGGAGCACCCTCATATCCTAGACCACTCATACCACTATGTTTGGTGGAGTGATCCAAGACTTCATTGAGTGACTTCTTCCCTTTAAGGAAGGTTTGCAAAGCAGCTCTCAATTTGTGATTATCATTAGTAAGAGTGACAATAGTAGAAGACAATTGAGCAATAGCATGCAGCATGTCGGCCTCAAGATAGAGGGATTTACTCAAATATGAATCCTTTGCAAGAGTAATAGAAGCAACATCCTTTATAGGAAAAATAGGTCTAGAATATAAATCATTCACTTGAGCAAGTAACCTAAAATTTTCAATTTTAAGCAGTAGGAGTTCTTAAGATAAACATCTCTCTCATCCCTACAAGAACCACTAATAAGCTTAAGTTCAACATTTTTAGTTTTAGGTGAAGCAAGCTTATCTATTAGGGCTTGGTTTTCTTCCTTAAGACTAGTTATGTTCTTAAGGTAGACACAATTCTCAACTTCAACTCCATTGTATTAGAGCTCAGGATCATGAAATTTCCCTTATAAGGAGTTAATGCTCTCAAGATGCACTTTCTCATTTTGATCAAGGATGTCAATTTTCGCATAAAGATCATCAATAATCTTACACAACTGCTTCTTCTTAAACTTGCATTTTGAATAAGAGGAACTAGAAGTATTACACATTTCTATAAGAGTTTCTTTGGACAACTCATGCAAGCTTACCTCACTTACCTCACCTATGTCTTCATTTGTGGAAGCCATGAGTTCAAGATGGCATTCACCTTCATCGGAGCTTGAGCTGCTTGAAGATGATTCCTCCAAAGATGCATGGGATGCATCCTTGCTTCTTTTCTCCTTCTTATCCTTCCTCTTATAGTTGTATTTCTTGTAACCGTCCTTCTTATTATGGCTGCTCTTGTGATGGCTCTTCTTAGCATTTGGGCATTCATTCTTGTCATGCCCCTTTTGTCCACACTCATAGAACCTTAGAGTTGAGGATGAGGAAGACTTTATTTTGAAGTGCTTGCCCTTAGAGTAGTTGGCTTCATGATCTCTAGGGCTGTCATCTTCACTTGAGGAGGTAGGAGAGGACCGACAAACAAGTTGTTGTTGAAGGACCATTTCCTCCACTTGAGCTTTGAAGACATTGTCTTTAATATTCTTTGACTCCTTCTCTTCTTGCTTTTCATCTTTTGCTTTCTTGTCTAGCCTTGGCTCATGGGCTTGGAGGTTGCCAATGAGTTTATCGGTGGCTAGATCTCCAAGGCTTCTTACTTCTTCAATTGAAGTCACCTTGGGTTCCCATCTCTTGGGAAGGTGACTGGCCTAAATCGCGCGTCCAAAAGGAGAGGATTTGAAGTAGTCGGACTTTTAAATTACCCGACTCTTAGGCCCCCGCAACGATGACGGGATCTGAAGTAGAAATTGGGGTCAAACCACAGGGACAAGGGTGGTAGTGTTAAGAACACAAAATCAACACATTACACTTCGGCAAAAGCAAGGTGAGGATAAAGTTCCCAAAGGGAACAACGGGTGAAGATCGGTAAAATAAAAGAAAACTATCTCCAACTGGAGTTACAAGGAAAATTAAGGTTTTTGGCATTGATCAGTTTTTAGGGGTTTAGCGCAACAGAACCAGAGGAGATAACACCATCATCTCGGTAAGGAACAAAGGAGGAAAACTTCGGTATAACAAGCGACAGTAGGAACATCCAGTATCCCTTCTCTCAATGAGGGTACCTCTAACTAAGCACCAACACCCTCTCTCAAGGTTGCTGGACTTGGGTTAGAGTGGAAAGATAACTGAAGCAACTCTGATCCTGGGTACTCTCGTACTCCCTGATCGGACCAAACACTAGATCCACAACACCTCTCTCAAGGGAGTTGCAACGGGAAACACGATTCGATAGCTAGTCAAAACATGATCCAAGCATACAAGCTAGAGTTTGGATGCTAAAAAAAGTAACCGTCCCACAAATGGGACCAAATAGAGAGCAACAGACATTTACAACTCATCTAATTCCATAAGAATAATCATTATATAAAAGGGTTTGGTTACATTGCGTAAATAAAGAAAGTAAATGACTACAAAAGGGAAGATAAGTATCGCCTCCTTGATTTAGGAGATCGACAAGCAACAACAGATCCCTAAGGTCCCTCTAGCCCGATACCAGGTGGGAGCTCTGCCCGATACGCCTGTGTCGGGCGGCATCCCCTGTCGGGCAACACGCCATGATGGACAGAGACAGGTTTTTTAGACAGGCATCAAAGTCCTTCCCATAGACAGAAAAGTCATCCATGAAAACTTCCACGATGTCTTCCAGAAAATCCGAAAACATCGATATCATGCAACGCTGAAACGTTGCGGGAGCATTGCACAATCTAAAAGGCATTCTTCGGAAGGCGTAAGTACCATAGCGACAGATTAAAGTATTTTTCTCCTGGTCATCTGGTAAGATAGGGGCTTGATAAAACCCAGAAAAACTGTCCAAAAAGCAGAAATAATCATGATGCGCTAATCTTTCCAGAACTTGATCAATGAAAGGGAGCGGATAATGATCTTTTTTTGTGGCTTGGTTCAGCTTTCTATAATCTATGCACATCCTCCATCCGGTGATGGTCCGGAGCACCACTTCATCGCCTTTGTCTCCTTTTACTACTGTTATGCCTCCTTTCTTCGGTACCATATGGATGGGACTTACCCAGTTACTGTCACTGATTGGGTAAATGATTCCTGCATCCCTCAGTTTGATCACTTATTTCTTCACAACTTCTTTTAGCATCTGGTTCAATTTTCTCTGGGTTGAGCCAGAGGTTTAGCAGATTCTTCCAAATTAATGTGATGCATGCATAGCGCTGGGCTAAGACCTTTGATATCCTCTACCGAATATCCTATAGCCTACCTATGGAGCCTCAACTCCTCGAGAAGCCTTTCCAATTGATCCTTCATAAGATAGGCATTAACGATGACTGGATTTCTCCCTTCTTGATCTATAAATTCATACCTTAATCCTTCAGGCAACTGTTTCAACTCTGGCTTAGCCTTGGGTGCCTTTTCTTCTGGTGTCTCCTCTAGAGAAGCAAACTTAACTATTTCTATTACCTCTTCCTCGTCGCTTAGATCTTCATCAAACCGATTTAGATAGTTGAGAAACTCGACAACCTCTAGATTTTCAGAATCAGAGTCTTGATTGCTTAACGCTCTCACAAGAGGGTCTACCATTACGATATCTTCTTCCACCTCTTCACAAAATTGGTTGTAGCTTTCTACGAAGTAAGCAGATTCTAGTAGGGACGGTCCCTTCATAGCATCTTTTACTTTGAAATCTAGGTGATCGTTTCCGACCCTCAGAGTGATTATTCCTTTGGCAACATCAATCAATGCTCTTCCTATAGCCAAGAAGGGGCATCCAAAGATGATAGGACAGTTAGGGTCCTCCACATTGTCAATGATCACAACGTCGCAAGGAATGAAGAAACTTCCCACATGGATTGGTACATCCTCAACAACTCCTACAAGTCTTTTGAAGGTATGGTTTGCCAATTCAATCCCCATGTTGGTTTTGACCATATCAGTCAAACCCAAACATTGTGTGAGGCTTAAGGGCATAAGGCTGATGCTAGCCCCTAAATCAGCAAGACATGATGCTAGCCCCAAAATCAACAAGACCTTTCCGCTCGATATTATCTCCAATAGAAAAAGGAATGGTCAAAGCCCCTGGATCCTTCTTCTTGTTAGGTAAATCCTCTTTGACAAAAGCAGAAGACATACTAGCTAGGTGCACTGTCTCAATTCTTATGCCTCTTTTCTTCTCGGTGATCAAATCCTTGAAAAACTTGGCGTAGGTCGACATTTCCTCTAAAGCATCCAGAAAAGGTACTTCGAGGTGAAGCTTTTTTACTGAATCCATAAACCTCTCGTAATACTTTTTAAGATGTACCTTTATGAGTTTGTAAGGGAAAGGCAACTTTGGAGAGTAAGGACTTCTTTTACCAAACAGTTCCTCCATAGATCTTGGTTCTGGCTTCCTGACATGAGCTTGTTGGTTGTCTCCCTCTGCGGGATTTTTTGCTGCAATCCTTGATTCAGGTTCCTCGGGTCTGGCTTCTTCAGGGCGTTCTACTGTCTTCCCTAATCTCAGCACTGCCATTTTAGCAAATTCAGTGTTGGAGGGTATCTTACCTGAGGGATTCTTTATTAACTCGGCCATCTGGGCCAGCTGCTGATCTATTTGGCGTTGGTGAGTTTGCATATCCACCATCTGAACCTGCATCGTATTCAGAACTCCTGAATTGGACATCACACTTTGTGCCAGCTGGTTGTTAATAATATCCTGTCTTTTGACAAAATCGAACAATTGACCCACCAAGTCTGGTTGGTTCGAGTTCTTGTCCTGACTTTGCTCCTTAGCTTGACCCTGACCTTGACTAAGGTTAGCTGCTTGGCGATTTTGGTACTTTTGTTGCCCTTGAAAGTTTGCCTTGTTCGATTGAAAATTGGTAGTTCTGGTAAACTGACCTTGTCCGCCCCTTTTTTCAAAACCTTGCGGTTGCTTGGGTGGATTATTCAGCTGATGCGAGTTTTTGGCCGCATCCTTGTTGCCATAGTTAAAACCAGGGTGATCCGGTCTCTTGAAGTTGACAAAAGAGACATTCTCGACTTCCTCTACTTCGGATTCACTTTCACTTGACTTGTCAGGTCAGGTGTAGACGTAGTTATCAACCTCATGTCCACCTTCTTCGCAGGTGACACATTTCATAACTTTCTCAACCTGTTTCTTCCCTTTTCCACATGATTCTTTCAATTGTCTGACATCGGTGGCTATCTTCTGGATTTGAGTGGTGATAGCTTCAAGAGCTTTGGATTCAACTGAAGGTCCTTCATTAGCGGCCTTCTTAGCATGTCCTCTATCAGACCTGTCGTAGTCGGTGCCGGCCTGTAACTCGGCCATGTTTTCGATGATCTTTTTGGATCTACTGGGCTTCTTTCCCAGAAAGTCGCTTCCTGCAGCTGCATTCAGCGATACCCTTTCTTCAGGGGTCAGACCATTGTAAAAGGTGGTTATCAGGAAACCCTTCTTGTAGTTGTGATGAGGGCAGTCCCTCTGATACTCTTGATACCTTTCCCAAGCTTCGTGTAGATTCTCATTCGGCTTTTGCATGAATGACGTGATCCTTTGCCTATTCCTGATAGTTTTCTCTGTAGGGTAAAACTTATTCACAAAAGCGTCTGCCAGCGCATTCCATCTGTTCAGAGCTTGATGCGGTAGCCTGAGGTACCAGGATAGGGCCTTGTCCTCTAAAGAAAATATGAAGCCCTTGCAGTAAATGACTTCATGTGGAACTACCTGCATTTTAATGGTATCACAAATATTCTTAAAAGCATCAAGATGATGATAAGGGTTATCGTTCTTTGAATTCCCTCAGAAGCTCTTGTTCTGGATCATAGATATGATAGATGGTTTCAACTCAAAGTTTGTTGCATTGAACCTTGGGATGACAACATGACATCTTGAGTTATTGGCCTTTGTGGCAGTCAACTCCCTGAGGGTCTTTTCTTCTTCGTTAGAATCTTCACTGTCACTGTCCCCATGGTTTTGCTCCTGATTATGTTGGTTTCTTTGGTGTCGGCGGTGATGACGACATCTCTCATGACGGTGAACATCCTCGAATTGTTCTGTCTCAGGTTCTTCATGTTGCTGGTCGCCATTATAACGGTCATTGTTCCCACACGGAGGTGAGTGAGGTCTAACTCTAGCATTTTGCTCACCCTCTGAAAGAGGTGGTTCGACGTGAGGTGGCATGACTAGCGGTGTCGGTGCTCAACTGAGCAAAATGCTTCTTTCCTGAGTACCTGAATAGAACGTATAATCAAGTTAGAAAACTTGTATCAATAAAACGAACTACTCTATACTCATTTCAGGTTAGAAGATCAAAATGAATAGTGTTGTCAAGCTCATTACTAAGCTTGAGGCACAGTAGTGTAGTTAGTGGATTCGGGTTCGTTAACAGTACCGTTTTGCCTTGTCCCCGGCAACGGCGCCAAAAAGTTAACTGGCCTAAATCGCGCGTCCAAAAGGAGCAGATTGGAAGTAGTTAGACTTTTAAATTACCCAACTCTTAGGCCCCCGCAACGATGACGGGGGTCTGAAGTAGCAATCGGGGTCAAACCACAGGGACAAGGGTGGTAGTGTTAAGAACACGAAATCAACACATTACACTTCAACAAAAGTAAGGTGAGGATAAAGTTTCCAAAGGGAACAACAAGCGAAGATCGGTAAAATAAAACAAAACTATCTCCAAATGGAGTTACAAGGAAAATTAAGTTTGTGACATTTATCAGTTTTTAGGGGTTTAGCGCAACAGAACCAGAGGAGATAACACCATCGCCTCAGTAAGGAACGAAGGAGGAAAACTTCGGTATAACAAGCGACAACATGAACATCCAGTACCCCTTCTCTCAAAGAGGGTACCTCTAACTAAGCACCAACACCCTCTCTCAAGGTTGCTAGACTTGGGTTAGAGTGGAAAGATAACTGAAGCAACTCCGATCCTGGGTACTCTCGTACTCCCTGATCGGACCAAACACTAGAGCCACAACACCTCTCTCGAGGGAGTTGCAACGGGAAACACGATTCGATAGCTAGTCAAAACATGATCCAAGCATACAAGCTAGAGTTCGGATGCTAAACAAAGTAACCGTCCCACAAAGGGGACCAAATAGAGAGCAACAGACATTTAAAACTCATCTAATTCCATTAGCATAATCATTATATAAAAGGGTTTGGTTACATTGCGTAAATAAAGAAAGTAAATGACTGCAAAAGGGAAGATAAGTATCGCCTCCTTGATTTAGGAGATCGACAAGCAGCAGCAGATCCCTAAGGTCCCTCTAGCCTGATACCGGGCGGGAGCTTTGCTCGATATGCCTGTGTCGGGCGGCATCCCCTGTCGGGAAACACGCCATGATGGGCAGACGTATCGATCAAAGCGCTCATGCCCAATACGGTCGTATCGGGATGCCACCCTCTCAGGCGACACACCATAACGGTTGATTCGTATCGGGCTCGGTATCGTGTCGGGCTAGAGACTGTTGGGTTTTGGAGGAGGCAGAGAAGCAGCGGAAAAAAAAATTTCTCCCCAAACCCTGAACAAAAGGAATTGCGTCAACATCTATATAATAGGAAAGATGGTTTGTGAATCATACCTTGTCTCGAGGCTTGCTCGGCGAAAATGCCACGCGCCTTGTGCGGTCTTCACCTCCGGTCTTGGACGGTGTCTGTGCAGCTCCTGGTCGCACCGGGACTGACGACTCCTCCTCCTACCGGACTGTCGGATGACAGTTGTCCTCCTGAGCGGCAGTGACCTCCCGCCTCTGAAGTAGTCCACACGTACCACCTGGAACTCCACTCTCCTTGTCCCACAAGAAAATGGAAGGAGTCACATCCTCCTGTTGACGTACTAGTCGCCAACACACTCTCCTGCTGTCAATTGCTACTATAGTTGTCCTTCCCTTGCTGCACCTCCCTTTGCGGGAAGCACATGTTCGGGCTCTCTCTCAGTTACCAAAACTAGAGAGAACGACAACTTTGCAGAGCAATCAACTTGCACTGAGTTGTACTTTGAGAAGCCCCCAATACCCCTATATATATAGGCGGGTCATGGGACAAGGTTCTCTGTGCCCGACAATACGGGACTAAAGCAGGAGTAGAAGGGTTTGAGATTTTCCACAAAAAGCAACCATCTCGCAACCTAAAATGATCGGTTCACAACTGAACTGATCGGTTCGGCCATTGAGCCGATCGGTTGGACCTGAGCCGATCGTTTGGGGCACTCCAACCGATCGATTGGTGCCCTGAACCGATCGGTTCATAGTCCTAATCCGGCTCAAAAAGACTTTCCTTGTTTCGTTCCCAATTGGTATCGAATACCAATGTCATTCCCAATCGAATTGGGCAATTTGAAACCAAAGGAAAATTCTTGCCGACATGACTTTTCCCAACTGGTCGGTTGCACCAGTTGAGCCGATCAGTTCAACCCTTGAACCGGTCGTTTCAACCTATGCATGAGCCGATCGGCCTGGACACTCCAGCCGACCAGTTCAGCAACCTCAGCCGACCGGTTCATCACATGAACCGATCGGTTGGGAGCACAGGTTGGGCAAAATCAGTCAATTGCGATTTCAATCAATCCGATACTCCAATCAATGCGTCCAACACCTTGAACCATATGATATTGAGCCATCGATTAATTGAGTGTTTAATTGAACTACTAAACTCCTTTAGTAATCAATCTAAACATTGCTTGTGGACAAAACTCCTCTTCCAGGTTAAATCCTATGTGTGTGACCCTGCAGGTCCATTTCACGTTGTCAATGAAAGTCCATAACACTTATGAGTTCACAAGCAAAGAGCGGTGCCTAGTCACACATCATTGCTACCCAAGCGAAAGTAGAAAGTTGGAGAACAACTTTCATCCTACAATCCGTGAATGGTGTTACAGTGAATGTATAATTCCTTTGTCACTGATATCCAGAATGAACTCGAGGCATGGAACAGTCATCCTGTCAATGTTCATTCATTTCCTTGATCTCAGAGTAGACCGAGTGAGATGTGTATGACATAAATATCACATATTGATTCACACGTGCATGCACATGCCTTTCTCAATCCTACTCATCAAGTGGCCAAGGATATCAAACTCCCTTAGGAGGGACAAATCCCATATCTATCACTCACCCCTCAAAAGCCCCATGTGTCAAAGCCACCAAATCATCACCTTTATAACAACCCATGTTTCAGGAGTGCGTTTGATGATGTCAAAGTGTACCCAACGACATGTGTTGAGTGCAGTGATTTCAGGTCTAAGAATCACACTCACCACCATCACTGTGAGAGCTGACTGTGACTACCATGTCATGGTTCCATGTGTCACTCTCACGGTGGGTCTGTCCGGTACCTTGTTCTCTAACAAGTACCTATGTTCTTGGTTTGATATCACCATATCATGACTAATGAGATTCTGTCATCAACCAACACACAATCTAGTCTTTAGTGTTATTGATGTCTATGGTTATTTCCACAATAACAACCGACTAGGGACTATACAAGAATGTATACTCTTAACATCCGTATGATCTCATCGTTTAGGTCCTTAACCTAAAAGCATACGTCATTGAGTAAAACAATCTTTAGACATCTATCATGTTACACCATCATCTCAGAAACAGTTTAAACATATAGATTGGAAATTGCCTTTATTATTATTCAAATCATTTACAAAGTATCCCATTACAATCATCATATGACTTGCTCTATGGGCATACATACCAACAAACTCCCACTTGCACTTAGAGCTAGTCACCAAGGAAACGCAGTCCTTGTGACCTAGCATGACCATCATGCTTCTGCTGAGAAAGGGCCTTAGTCAGTGGATCAGCTATGTTGTCTTCAGTTGGTACTTTGCAAATCTTCACATCTCCTCGCTGTACGATCTCTCGTATGAGATGGAAGCACCGCAGTATGTGCTTGGACCGCTGATGTGATCTGGGCTCCTTAGCTTGTGCAATAGCTCCATTATTGTCACAATAAAGCTCAATTGCATCACAACTACTGGGAACTACACCAAGTTCAGAAATGAACTTTCTGATCCACACAGCCTCCTTTGCTGCATGCGAAGCAGCAATATACTCGGCCTCTGTAGTAGAATCGGCAACTGTTTCTTGCTTGGAACTCTTCCAGCTCACAGATCCATTATTAAGGCAAAACACAAATCTTGACTGCGATCTGTAATCATCTTTATCGGTTTGGAAGCTTGCATCGGTGTAACCCTTTACAACCAGCTCTTCCTCGCCGCCGTACACAAGAAACTGATCCTTAGTCCTTCGCAAGTACTTGAGGATGTTCTTCACGGCTGTCCAGTGAGCATCCCCGGGATCTGACTGGTACCTGCTCGTCATGCTTAGAGCATACGAGACATCTGGGCGTGTGCACAACATAGCGTACATGATGGATCCAATGGCTGATGCATTTGGGATCCCATTCATACGCTCCCTCTCTTCACAAGATTGGGGACATTGAGCTCTAGATACGGTAACTCCATGTAGCATAGGGACGTTGCCTCTCTTTGAGTTCTCCATGCTGAACTGCTTCAGCACCTTGTCAATGTACGTGCTCTGACTTAGTCCGAGAAGCCTTCTAGATCTATCTCTATAGATCTTAATTCCTAGAATATAGGATGCTTCTCCTAAGTCCTTCATTGAGAAAGTTTTCCCAAGCCAAGTCTTTACCTTCTCTAAGGCTAAGACATCATTCCCCATCAAAAGTATGTCATCCACATACAATATGAGGAATGTGGTCGATCTCCCACTAACCTTCTTGTACACACAAGGTTCATCTTCATTTTGAATAAAGCCAAACACTTTGACTTCTTCATCAAATCGAAGATTCCAACTCCGAGATGCTTGCTTCAACCCATAGATTGACCTTTGCAGTTTACAGACTTTATTGGCATTCTTTGGATCTACAAAACCTTCAGGCTGTGTCATGTACACATCCTCATGTATATTCCCATTAAGGAATGTGGTTTTAACATCCATCTGCCAAATCTCATAGTCATAATAAGCTGCAATAGCAAGCATGATCATGATGGACTTAATCATGGCAACTGGAGAAAAGGTTTCGTCATAGTCAACACCTTGAATTTGTCGAAAACCCTTTGCAACCAATCTGCCTTTATAAGTTTTCACATTGCCATCCATGTCGGTCTTTTTCTTGAAGACCCACTTGCACCCTATGGGTTTTACCCCTTCGGATGGTTCCACCAAAGTCCATACTTTGTTGGAGTACATGGATTCCATCTCGGATCTCATGGCTTCAAGCCATTTCTCAGAATCTGGTCCCTCCATAGCCTCTACGTAGGTAGTTGGATCATCATCTATGATCAACTCTCCACCTTCCTGAGTTACAAGGTATCCAAACCTCTCAGGTTCAAGGCGAGTCCTACTAGATCTACGAGGTCCTTGTGTTACCTGAGGAGACTGAGATTCCACAACACCTTGCGAATCTACATTTTCCTCTGGTACATCTACCGGTTCAATGTTCTCTTGTTGGGCTTGAACTTCTTAAAGCTCTATATTCCTCCCAATGTTGCCTTTGGAAATAAATTCCTTCTCTAGGAACACAGCATCCCTGGCAACAAACACTTTGTTGTCAGTAAGGTGGTATAGATAGTATCCCTTGGTCTCCTTGGGATATCCAACAAAGTAACATTTATCAGATTTGGGTCCAAGCTTATCAGAAAACATTTTCTTGACGTAAGCCCCACAACCCCAAATCTTCATAAAAGACAAATTGGGACGCTTCCCAGTCCATATCTCATATGGTGTCTTTTGAACCGATTTAGATGGCACACGGTTAAGTGTAAATGTGGCGGTTTCAAGAGCATGACCCCAGAAAGAAATCGGAAGATCAGCAAAACTCATCATTGATCGCACCATATCTAACAATGTGCGATTCCTTCTTTCAGACACACCATTATGTTGTGGCGTTCCAGGCGGAGTCCACTGTGATACAATACCACGGGCTCACAGAAGGTCCTCAAACTCTTGGCTCAAGTATTCTCCACCTCGATCAGAACGAAGTGCCTTAATACTTTTACCAAGCTGGTTCTGTACTTCATTCATGAAATCCTTGAACCTTTCAAGGGTTTCTGACTTAGGCTTCACCAGGTACACATAGCCATACCTACTGAAATCATCAGTGAAGGTAATGAAGTACTGATACCCATTTCTGGCATTAGTTCTAAAAGGCCCACATACATCAGTATGTATGAGTCCTAATAGATCACTAGCTCTCTCACCTTTACCTGAAAAGGGAGTCTTGGTCATCTTGCCCAACAAACAAGATTCACATGTCTCTATTGATTGATAATCAAAAGAGTCTAGATAACCATCTTTATGGAGTCTAGAAATGCGCTTCTCATTTATGTGCCCTAGACGACAATGCCAGAGATATGTTTTGTTTGAGTCATTGAGTTTTTGCTTTTTGGTGTTTACGTTGTATACATTTGTCTCCAAGTCTATCAAGTATAGACCATAAGACATAGGGGCACTGCCATAAAAGATCCCATCTTTAGAAATGGAACACTTTCCATTCTTAATAAGAAATTCAAATCCATCTTTGTCCAAACAAGAGACGGAAATGATGTTCCTATTTATGGCAGGTACATAATAGCAGTTCTTCAACTCTATTATTAGCCCACTAGGTAGAGTTAACTCATAGGTTCCTACGTCACTGGAGACAACTCTTGCCCCATTAGCAACACGTAGTTCAACCTCACCTTTCCCCAAAGGCCTACTTCTCTTAAGATCCTTCACATTTGAACAAATGTGAGATCCGCATCCGGTATCAAGTACCCATGATGAAGAAGTAGTAAAGTTAATCTCTATTACGTATACACCAGAAGTAGAGATCTCTATCTCCGACTTCTTCTTCCATTGTTCCTTCCATCCTCTCCATGTAGAAGAAATTAGTTTGGTGAGAGAACACTTCTCTCCCTTTCCTACTTTCTTCTTCACCAACGCATTAAGCGTACATAGAGTGGATTCTAAGGCTCCTGGTATATCTGGATTGTGCAGAACACTTCCCACAGTCCTCAACCAGTTATGGAATTTATTCTCAATTAATTTGCCCATTTTAAAAGATGATTCTTTTGCCATTCTACAAGAGAAAATTTGCATTTGTCAAAACCTTTTTGATTTGATTTGAATAAAATTTGATGATAGTTAATTAGGCTTTTAATTAATTACCGCTCCCACTATTTTGACTCAAACTGATAGCCCTCACCATCAATTTGGAAGATTGCAGCGTACAATCTTCTAGTGGGTCAAGATCCTAGAATCCTCTAAGCCATGGACCAGCTTTGGCTGTCACCCACAACTCAGATCTTCCGGGCAGGCAACTCTTGCCAATTGAATCATATGCAACTCTTGATGAATGAACATGCACAACACCTTGCCATGAACATTCCGTGCCTCTGGGCTTAGACACTCTAAGAATCACCAGTTAAGTCTGACCCAAAAGCCGACACGGTAAACATGCACCCTGCTTTGGCAGAACCTACATGTCGACCCTTCACACTTCCACAAGATAGACGGCGCACCACGCTTTGGCGTAACCTACGCTTGGTCGATCAAGTTTGCCATGTGTGTCGCTAATGGAAGGCATATAAGACTTAATATTTAATGAGGGATTTGGTTTTTATATACATATACATATCCAATCACCGCAATATATAGTACGTATCATATACATGCTATATCCCACAGAAAACATGCATAAACGATAAAAAGCAATGATTATGGCCATCCTATTTGTGATTCCTCGAGCCAAGAGGAATCACAGTCATCTAGGTCTACATCACATGCAACCTGTACAAGATGAAATCTGTGCCTGCCTTTCTGGGTTTGATCAGCTCATCTCCATGATTGATCGGCTCGCCATCAGGTAGGTTGTTTGGGTGCCACCAGCCGATCGACTGGCGCCTCCAGCCGATCGGTCCACCGGTCATCGTGCATCTCCTCAGGTCGCCACCCGCTCATCTCGTTCCTCGAACCGGCCTTCTGGATCACCAACTGATCAGTTCACTCCTTGAACCGATCGTCTTCAGGTTGTCCGCCGTTCTTTGACATAACATGAAATAAAATCTATCCTATTTACAATTGAATTGTGAAACCCCGAGTCACATTCGGGGGGAGCAAAGGTAGGAAAAGAATTCTCGAATTATTTCGAGTTACATCAGGAATATGAGAAAGGGAATCGGTGCGCAGACCGAGATGCAAGCAACCATACAAACAACCATACAGATATAGGGGTTTATAGGCCATAATCATGCTACACATCCACCACAAAACTTGTTTAAGGGCGACGCGTATCGAGTGCATTAATATTACATATCATATATGTATATTAGGGATTTGTGGATTGGACATGTATAAAGCCGATATTATTCGCATCGCATGCAATAAATAAAGGCGACAAACCAAAATCGATCATATCGATAATCCTAAAATATAGAGCGGTTGACCTGGCTCTGATACCACTGTTGGGTTTTGGAGGAGGCAGAGAAGCAGCGGAAACAAAAAAAATTTCTCCCCAAACCCAGAACAAAAGGAATCACGTCAACATCTATATAATAGGAAAGATGGTTTGTGAATCATACCTTGTCCCGAGGCTTGCTCGGCGACAATGCCACGCGCCTTGCGCGGTCTTCACCTCCGGTCTTGGACGGTGTCTGTGCAGCTCCTGGTCGCACCGGGACTGACGACTCCTCCTCCTACCGGACTGTCGGATGACAGTTGTCCTCCTGAGCGGCAGTGACCTCCCACCTCTGAAGTAGTCCACACGGACCACCTGGAACTCCACTCTCCTTGTCCCACAAGGAAATGGAAGGAGTCACACCCTCCTGTTGACGTACTAGTCGCCAACACACTCTCATGCTGTCAATTGCTACTATAGTTGTCCTTCCCTTGCTGCACCTCCCTTTGCGGGAAGCACTTGCTCGGGCTCTCTCTCGGTTACCAAAACCAGAGAGAACGACAACTTTGCAGAGCAATCAACTTGCACTGAGTTGTACTTTGAGAAGCCCCCAATACCCATATATATATAGGCGGGTCATGGGATAGGGTTCTCTGTGCCCGACAATACGGGACTAAAGCAGGAGTAGAAGGGTTCGGGATTTTCCACAAAAAGCAACCATCTCGCAACCTGAAATGATCGGTTCACAACTGAACCGATCGGTTCGGCCATTGAGCCGATCGGTTGGACCTGAGCCGATCGTTTGGGGCACTCCAACCGATCGGTTGGTGCCCTGAACCGATCGGTTCATAGTCCTAATCCGGCTCAAAAAGACTTTCCTTGTTTCATTCCCAATTGGTATCAAATACCAATGTCATTCCCAATCAAATTGGGCAATTTGAAACCAAAGGAAAATTCTTGCCGACATGACTTTTCCCAACTGGTCGGTTACACCAGTTGAGCCAATCGGTTCAACCCTTGAACCGGTCATTTCAACCTATGCATGAGCCGATCGGCCTGGACACTCCAGCCGACCGGTTCAGCAACCTCAGCCGACCGGTTCATCACATGAACCGATCGGTTGGGAGCACAGGTTGGGCAAAATCAGTCAATTGCGATTTCAACCAATCCGATACTCCAATCAATGCGTCCAACACCTTGAACCATACGATATTGAGCCATCGATTAATTGAGTGTTTAATTGAACTACTAAACTCCTTTAGTAATCAATCTAAACATTGCTTGTGGACAAAACTCCTCTTCCAGGTTAAATCCTATGTGTGTGACCCTGCAGGTCCATTTCACGTTGGCAGTGAAAGTCCATAACACTTATGACTTCACAAGCAAAGAGCGGTGCCTAGTCACACATTATTGCTACCCAAGCGAAAGTAGAAAGTTTGAGAACAACTTTCATCCTACAATCCGTGAATGGTGTTATAGTGAATGTATAATTCCTTTGTCACTGATATCCAGAATGAACTCGAGGCATGGAACAGTCATCCTATCAATGTTCATTCATTTCCTTGATCTCAGAGTAGACCGAGTGAGATGTGTATGACATCAATATCACATATTGATTCACACGTGCATGCGCATGCCTTTCTCAATCCTACTCATCAAGTGGCCAAGGATATCAAACTCCCTTAGGAGGGACAAATCCCATATCTATCACTCACCCCTCAAAAGTCCCATGTGTCAAAGCCACCAAATCATCACCTTTATAACAACCCATGTTTCAGGACTGCGTTTGATGATGTCAAAGTGTACCCAACGACATGTGTTGAGTGCAGTGATTTCAGGTCTAAGAATCACACTCACCACCATCACTGTGAGAGCTGACTGTGACTACCATGTCATGGTTCCATGTGTCACTCTCACGGTGGGTCTGTCCGGTACCTTGTTCTCTAACAAGTACCTATGTGCTTGGTTTGATATCACCATATCATGACTAATGAGATTCTGTCATCAACCAACACACAATCTAGTCGTTAGTGTTATTGATGTCTATGGTTATTTCCACAATAACAACTGACTAGGGACTATAAAAGAATGTATACTCTTAACATCCGTATGATCTCATCGTTTAGGTCCTTAACCTAAAAGCATACGTCATTGAGTAAAACAATCTTTAGACATCTATCATGTTACACCATCATCTCAGAAACAGTTTAAACATATAGATTGGAAATTGCCTTTATTATTATTCAAATCATTTACAAAGTATCCCATTACAATCATCATATGACTTGCTCTATGGGCATACATACCAACAGAGACCACTTAGAGTATTGAGTTCCTCGTATCGGGTGGCCTTTGTGGTCGATATCGGGCTGTTGCGGCGACCGGGACAGATTCTAAGTGAACCATTGCCGCCCTCTCAGGGTGGGGAAGTGCTCACCTAGTATCGCCCGGTACGCCTCTGGGACGCGACACACTAGCTCCAGGTGCTTTCCAAAGTTACCTTTCGTGAGATTCCGACCCATCCCATTGAGGTCCTGTAGATGTTATTTATAGGCATCGGTTGGAAGAAGTCGCGGTTCTCCGGGTGCCACCTGTCCTCCATCGGCTATATTAGCACAGCTTCAGGGATGCCCTATGTGCATGTCGCCCGGCACAGTGGGTGTCGGGCATCAAGTGCGTCGGGTATCGTGATGGGTGGGCGCCTGCCGATGGGTGGCTTGTATCGCGCCGCACGCTTCATCGGGAGAGTAGTCGTGGCAGGTACAACTCCCTGTCAGGTAAGTGGCATATCGCCTGTCAGATCTTCTTGTGCGACACACCCGTGTCGTGCAACATCCGTATCGGGCTGCTGCGTGATGGGTAGTAAGTGTGTCGGCCGACTGGCCGATGCAAGTAAAACACGTTCATGGACCGGGACGGGCTTTTTGCTGATTTTGAGTGGAAAAAATGAGGAAAACTCTGCAAAAGATGATAAAATTGAGTTAAGAGCGTAGCGCGGCCTGTTTATACAAAAACATGACTAAAAGGAGAGGAAAACAGTTTAAAAGGGAAGTTTTATCAACGAAATATGGGCCATAAATATCACAAAATTTGGTGTTATCAGAAGGGACGTAAGTATCTTGGAGTTTATTGTCCCACTATCCAAGGGTTGTCCTAAGACTGCAAGTCTATTGATGATGGTGTTGAACTAGGATTACATGTCTGCCACTCTCTCCTTCTTTCCCATCTTGAAGTTCTCAATCAGTCCATTGAGCATGTAGATTTTAGACTCCTTGTCTTGATGTGTGCCTTCATATGTGATGCAGAACTTGTTCCCAATCTCATGGGTTGTGTCCCAAGATGAGATCCAGTTGAACTTGGAAAGAGTGAGGGCAACACAGATGACGCTAATCACCTTGGCATTGAGCTGCGCCTTCTTGATTGTAGATTCATCCCAAGTAGCTACATCATCGGTAGGCTCCTTGTATGAAAAAATCACCACCTTCCATATGTCATAGTTGGTTCCTTGGAGGAAGAACTACATCCACCATTTCCAACAGAGGAAGTTGGTTCCATCAAAGACCAGTGGCCTCATGGAGAAGCTTCCCTCTAGGTTGAGAGACCCAAGTAAGTTTCCCATCTTCTCATCTCGTGGGAGATGTGTCAGAGAAGACCGTGGTCTAATACCACTTGTTGGATCAGAGGGCTCTAGAGGGGGGGAATAGAGCTTCAAAACTTGCACAAAACTAGTTAGACCTTCAATTTACTTTAACTAAGTAGAATGTCAAATAATCAATTTGATGGCAATCTAAGCATGCATAGCATGGATGAGGGAAATTGAAAGCAAAGAATTGGACAAGATATTTTAGAGTGGTTACACTCTCCAAACTAGGAGAGATATAGTCTACTACCTAGAGAGGTCAAGCTCTAAGATTTCTTAAGCTTGTGTACTCCTTATATTCACTTATAAGAGTTACAACAAATGACCTTCCTTTTCTGGGACAAGGATACCCAGCTTCCCTTTAAGGTTAAGGGAGCCAACAACCTTACAATCAAGGTCTTACCCAATTAAGAGATAGTCTTCTACCTCACAAAGGTCTTACCCACTCTTACAATCAGCTGGATGCCTTCACCAAGGTCCTCCCCTTCATGCAACGAGTCTTCATCCTTGAGGCTTTACCCACTCAACTCCTTGGATTTTGTTCCTTGATCATCTCCTTCACTTGGAGTAGCCTTGAGCACCTTCTTCTCGATCCAAAGAAGCCTACTCCTTCTCCTTCTCTTGGAGAATCTTTCACCAAGCAAGAGCTTTGGAGAAAAGGATGGGAAAGAAGAAGCTTGAGAGCTTTACAAGCATATAAATGGGTATCTCTCTTCACACATGACATATCTCACTCATAATGACGAATTGAGTTGTAATAAAGAGAGAGAAAGGGGCTCAAGTGGACTAGTAGCACTTAACTATAGAAAGTACCTTGAATAGCATGAAAGAGCGACCTTGTAATGAACTCCAAGATGTGCTATTTATAGATGGGGGTGTCCACTAGAGTGTGAGAACACTTGTACACATTTACTAGCCATTTGGAGGGTTGCAACAGATATAATTTCAAGTTTTGCACCCCTCCAACGATTAGAATCACTTTTTCTACATTCTCCATACAATGCATTCAGTCGAGTTTCAATAAAGATAATTCGATCGATCACACTATATGACAAAGCCAATTTAAACCATTAGTCGAGTTTTTCCTAGGGTAACTCGAACAATCAACTTAAATTGAGTATGATCTGTAGAGGGATAGGTCGAGTTCTACGAAAGTGAAACTCAAACGATCATCATTCATTTACAAAATCCATCAAGGATTGGTCGAGTTGGCAACTCGACCGATGAAGTGCCTATGATGAATTTTAAAAAATGAATTTTAAGTGATCAAACGTTGGAATTAAGTGTCCCTATTTTTTTCTCATTTTAGTTATAAGTCATATCATCAATACAAATGATTACAAAAATATTCTAAGGTGATTTAGAGTGTTTTCCCAAATTACACATTTGCATTGTTTTTGACTTGAACTAGAGCAAGCTAGGGCTTGATCATTTTGATCCTTTTCATATATCTAATGTCTGAAATTTATCTTAACAAACATATTAGATACATATGAATGTAATGGTTAAGTCATTATCAAATTATGGACAATGTTCAACACTTAGGTTAACACTCTCCCCCTTTTTGAAAATGACAAACCATTCCTCAACATATTGAAAAAGATATGAAATTTAAACTTTTACCTTTGAAGTAGATGTAAAAGTTGAACCTTTTACCTTGTAAATTTCAAGGGGATACATGATTGAACAATGTGAATTTATCCCCCTCAATCCATGCTTACCTAAACCTACATGGTTATTCTATCCACAAATAACCATAGCTCATACACATATTGCCAAGAGTACAAGAAAAAAATTGTGACCAATGTAGACACAACTGCATAAATCAAATATATCCTGAGTTGAATAGAGGAGGGATCACCATCTTTCGTACCCTCCTTCATCCAGTTCTTATGCAACAACTCACAAAAAGAAAAAAAATGGGAGTGTCAAAGCATAAGTAAGATGAGCCTATTTTTCTACAAATTCTTGATTTAGAAACAAGCTATGTAATTTGTTTTGACTAGAGAATATAAAATTTTGTGTTTAGGAGATTAGGTCGCTTGACCAAATTCAGAGATAAGGAATAAAATGATATTACAAGGGTGAAGATCGACATGATGTGAGTCTAAATTGGATTTATTTGTGATTTTATTTACTTGAGGACAAGCAAAGATTCAAGTCCGTGGTATTTTGATGAATGTGTATATTCATCTCTCTCTTTTCATATTTTTCATATCCTTTTTATTAGATTTTTTTTCCTTTTTACTAATTTTCTGGGACAATTTGTAATTTACTCACTTTTTGATTAGTTGTGCAAATACTTAACTTGTCCTTTACTTTCATATGTTTTCCTACAAAATAAAATTTTGACCTCCTCAGCACACGATACGACCGTCTTGCTTTGCCAAACAATTGTTTCATCCCCAAGAAGTTCCACATCTCGAAGCCAGACAACCGTTTTGGCCCTTGGCTCAACCTTTACTCAAGAAATTCAACTAAAACATATTATGCACTAGACGCTTATCTCAGCCCCCCCGTACGCTAGGCTCGCAAATCCCAGATGGTTGTGTGGAGCCAATTTAAAGACCAAGTCAGATTGAAAGGGTCCCGCCACTCATGCTAGGGTTTTAACCCTTGGTTTTGCGCATAGAGGCACCAATCGCGTGTCTCACGCCCAGACGACCGTTCCAACATCTTGCTTCATGACCAAGAAACATTCAAATCGGATCCGCCACCCCTCGGCCTAGGTTTCATTCGTTTCCTCTATAATCACACCATGTCACCAGCCAAACGACCATCTTATCTAGCACAGACAACCGTTTTGTGGCTCGCAAACAACAAAAATCAGCAGTCGACTCTCCCACTTGTTTCTTCCCCCATTTCACCAGCAGCCGCCTCTCCCGTTTGTTTCTTCCCCCTTTTCAGGGTTTCCAGACCTCCTTCCCCTATAAAACTTAGGGGGAATCCATTAAGAAAGGAGTCCTCAATTTTGTACTTCACAGTTTTGTAACTTTCATTCCACAATAAAGCTTTGTTCCTCATTCTAGATCTGGTTTTCACTTTTTATCTTTGTTCTTATTTCTTATTCTTCTTGGGTATCAAGGAATTAAGAGTTGCAGCCATTTAATTGTCACTCATACAGTCCTTTGGGATTCTACACTGTAGTCTATGGCCTCCTCACTTTCTTCTGTTGCTTCTCCTTCCTTCATCATAAATAGTGAGTATTTCATTATTGAGGCAAGGGGAGTAGCCCCTTGGCCATGCGTTGATTGGTTGGAGTCTTATACTACTATTTAGATGGATGGTTTTTGGTTTAGAAATCACCTATTTTAATGAAGTAATTAATCATTTTTATCGCGGGTTAATCTCAGTGATGCAACCGTAAACAATCAGGATTTACAATGCCTAAACCAATTACATGTGGAATTGCATGTAACAGTAGAAAAAAACCCTTTAGGATGATGGACTAGGATATGTGAATGCCAGGACCAATGGGTTCACATGGATTTCATCTCATGTGTTTCATTTATGAATGATTCACATACCTTTTTCTATCTTACTTGTCGTGTACTCCTTCAATCTTGTTTTACTTTGGCTAAGGTGGTGAAACCCCTAAGCCTCGATGCTTTTCCATCTGATTCAAATCATTTCTTTCAAACATTGTGTTCTAATCACCTTCTTTCAATTCTTGCACTTTATTTCTTATCCATAAATAATCTTTTTTTCTGACAATCTTCTTTCTTTCTTGTCTTAGTTTAATCCATTCATTTCATTGCTTTAGTGATATCATCTATTTCATTTGCAATTTAATTTCTTACTTTAGTGTAATCAACCACCCTCCAAATCATGGAATTTACCTTCTTGTTCAAATATTTAGAAACTCCAAAAAGAAATAAAGTTCAAAAATCAATTGGGTTTGGAGAAACAATCTTAAAAATGTTGTCACATGGGATCGACCATTCTATACTAGCCTTAATTGAAAGGTAAAAAGGGTTAAACTCTAGGATAATTATCATAGTGAATTGGTGTGCTAAACAATGTGTATCAAAGAGCACGAGGTTGTGTTGTAGTATAGGTGAATGGCAAGTGAAGGGTTGATCTATAGGGAGAGAGGGGGTACTAGAGCTAAGTTAGTGTGAGCTATGCTCCTAAAGTGGAGAGTAGGGGTTTTAGGGCCTGTTGGTGATTTGATTGATTAAACTAATGAAGTAAGCAATTAAAATCAAGAAGGAAAACTAGATTATCAGAAACCCAAAATTACCCTAAATAAGTTAAGTCTAACTAACAAGGCAAGACAACTAACTAAGCAAGAGCAAGGAACTACAACTAAGCTACACTAGAAATGGAAGTTAACACTTAAAGAGACAAGTTAAGCACTAGAGCAATCAAGGACCAAGGTTATCATTTACTATCAAGATTAACATTAGAGATCTCAAAAGAGCACTAACTACTCAAGCAAGGTCTAACTATCAAGAACTAAGCAATTGACTAAGAAGCAATAAAAACAATTAATTAAACTAGCATAAACAAGCTAAGAAAACTAGATGGGTTTCAATCAATACTAATGAGAGGTGGGCCATTTGGGAACTGATACTAAGATATTAGTTGTGGGGTTAACATAGCATGCAAGTCTTATATCTTCAATATAGATTGCCAAACCAAACAACAAGGCAAATGCTATTCGAATCTACCCTAAGCTACTAGTTGGGAAACTAGGGCTAGGTGTAATTTTAATATGAATGGGCAAGTCTAGGTTTCTAGGGTAAGTGGTATTAGGGAAATTTAAAGTGTAGGAATGGGGGTAGAGACGAGGTTGTTTCACCTCATGTTACTCACCATCTAGCCTTTAGAAAACTCTAGGCAATAGCACTAATCACTCTTACCCTAGCTACTTAGACCTCACACCTACTTGTAGGAGAAGGGATTTATATGTAGGAACATACTGGTCTAGATAGGGATCCACTAATTGGACCTAGGAGCAATTCCTAAGATATCCACATACAATCCATTTTCCCCTAGAAGCTAGGTGTTTTCAAGCATCATACAACAATAAATCCATGTCTAGAAGCATAAATCACTAGTAAGATAATGGGAAATGAGATATAAGCAAGAGACAATTATCATAGAAAGGAAATATGTTCATTACAAGTTCCCCCCACCCCAACATGGTATCAAAGTAATATTTTAGCCCCAAACAACCACCACAAAGGGCTTAGCTACTCATAATCAAGAAAAAGAGTAAAAAGGAGAGAAGAAAGAGGTAGGAGGCCATGGAGATCATGGAAGCTTCTTCGCCTTCACCTCCTAGCTATTGCAGGTCGTGCTTCCTCCTCCAAGGTGGATGAATGGCATGGAGATATAGGGGATCATGGTAGAAAACCCTAGAAAACTAGGATTTTTGGGTGGAAATGAGGTGGAAATGGAGTATTGTGATCAAAGAAGGTAGGTGGAGCTCTTGAATGTAAGGGAGGGTGGAAATGAATGCTAGGAGTAGCTAACCCTGTGCTGTGGTCACCTCCTATGTATATATAGGTGGTGGGGAAGAAGTAGGGTAAGTGGAGGTAGTATTAGAAATGTAGTGGAAAAATTGTGCTAGGGTTGCTGGACACCACAACTATTTTGGTCACCCCGACCATGGTCTATTCAAGATATGGTTATGAGTTTGTAAAGATGTCTAATATTATAGTGTGGAATCAATCTATATAGTTGTATTTTATTAACATACTCCACACACATGTGTATATATATGTATATATATATATATATATATATAGAGAGAGAGAGAGAGAGTCAGGCTAGTGTACACTTGAGTGTACTGGAGGCACCGTACACCTCAGTCATTTTTGAAGATGCAGTAACATTTGAAAAATCTAAACCATTGATCTTCTTAATTATCTTAAGAACATACTATATAATAAATTTTAGCTCATTTGGACACTTATAGGTCGTGCATCTAAAGGAGGCAAAAAATCATGCATTTCAAATAGTTTTGTGCGTCAATTTTGTTGTCCTTGGATGAGTGACTTACACTCATCTAAATGAGTTCAAAATTTGTATGTGGCCTATTATTATTGTAACCATGAAGATCAATGGATTAGATTTTGGAAAAACATGGTCTAGATAGGCAAACACCATTGGGGTGTGCAGCATGATCTATACACTCAAGTGTATTCTAGCCTGACTCTCTCTCTCTCTCTCTCTATATATATATATATATATATATATATATATTAAAGCATGAACAAATATGAGGATCAACTGCATGGAACACTTACATGTATAGGATTCAAAAGTCTATGCTTGATGCTTGGTTCCTATTCATTTACAAAATCAATGATAAATTACCAATTGTACACTAATAACTACATTAAAAATATGAATTTCTTTTACATATATTTAGACCATCTTGGTGTATATGTGTGATATGGGTTTTATTATATCTTTACTCATACTTTCTCTTGGTAGATAAGAATTTGTTTGTTGATTTATTACTACTAATAATGATATACACTAAGGCATTGTATACTTTAAATCCAGTTAATACACAAAATAGTAACTAAAATTGTGGGTGTTTTTGAACGACATAAAAGTAGAAACATCTTCTACATGCCAATTACATAATGATACCAACATAAATATACTCTAAAATACATGTTTATACTTAATTTGATCCATTGTTTTTACTACTCATTTATTGACAAACTCAATTCGTTCATCAACACAAATGTTGGTCATAAGTGCCACAAAACATAACAAATGATGATAGAGTCCATCAATCACAATTGTGTGTGGCTACTCGTCCAAAAGTAGGGAAAGTGGTATGTATTCATAAACTAAAACATTACATTAGCTAGGGATCACATATTTATGTGAATGTATAGATTACATATCAAATTAATCATATATGGCATGATAGTGTGTGTATATATATACATATATAAATATGTATGTATATATATGTATATATATGTATGTATGTATATATATATATATATATATATATATATGAAAATCCAAAGAGATTCCTTAAAATGGTTTTTATTTGGTGTGTGGTGCATCGTTATGGTCAAACCTTATGTGTGATTGTTTCATTTTTCTCATGTATAGTTTTTTTTCTAAGTCATAATGCATACTGCATCCCTTGCCTTCTTTACTCTTCCATATGTATGCCACCCTACCCGATTCCCCTCGAATGTAACTTAAGGTTTGCCAAACATTTAATGTTATAGTTTAGGATATACTAGGATATGTGATATTTAAGATGAAGGTCATGGAGAAGATGAATGCAAAGCAATCAAATTAATAATGATGGATAGTCTTTGGTGGCCGCTTGCGATTAGAAAATCCAAGAACTAGGGTTTATCATCATTTTTTGTGCATGTGATGTGGGAAATCCTAAATTACTCAATATTACATTATCTTATAAATGTTGTGCTAGGTGACCACAATCATCATATATATATCTTTATTTCTTGTGATGGTCATTTATATATATGATATATATGGAGTATACTTATATGGTGATTGGATATGTATATAAATTATGCCAAATCCCTTATGAAATATTAAGTTTAAGATCACTTACAACATGTGATAAACATCACTACCTCTATCTATTAATGTGGGTTCTCAAAAGTGACGTCTGAGGTGAACATATGGGTTTCACAAAGTCTGATACACAATTTTACCGATTTGATAGTTGCACTCAACTTAACTAGGTAAGAAAATAGAATTAAGTGGCTAGAGACATGAGGATGGGTATTCCATGTTATGAAAGATTAAGTGTCTAGAGACATGAGGATGGGTATTCCATGTGATGAAATCATAACGATTGTACCCATCCATATGAGGGTTGCATATGATGCAATTGGAAAATGTTACATACCTAGATAATTGAGTTATGAGTCGATAGTCAAAATTGACTCAAGATCAATGAAATTTGAACCTTGGATCACTATAAAATCATTTGTTGTAAATTTATGGGTTAGTGAGAGGATATTAATTGGAGAATGTGTTGGGGAAAATGTTTAACAAAATGCTTTTTTGAATGAATGTTTAATTATCAGGGTCTTAATTCTATTTTATATTTCTTTTGTAGATTACATGTCAAACAATAATAATAATTCACTACATAGGTACTTGAATGGGACAAACCTTGCCTATTGATTCAAAAAATATAATTATTCTCAAGCATGAGTGTAGGCTTGACATACTAGATCATGACTTTCCTAAATAGCCCACACCCATTACATTAAAGGATGAAAGGGATAAATATTGTATGTAATCTAATAAGTCCAATGGCATGGCATACCTAATACTAGCATCCCTAATACTTGACCTATAAAACTAGCCTGCAAACATGGAGACCTTATAAATTATTGATCAATTTAAGCAATTATTTGAAGCCCAATATAGATAGTTTAGGTATGACACGTCAATAGTGTTATTTTATAGCAAACTGACAGAAGGAGTTCCTATTGGTGGATAGTGGAGAGCCTAGAGAAAGTGAGTTTCCCCATGGGACAAAGTTGGTCGTAGATTTGATTATCCAATTATTGTGTGAGTATTATAATCAATGTCTCATGAGCTATAACATGGATGAAATGGTTGTATAAGTTGTTGCTAGATAGATGGTGAAGGTATGACACGTCAAAGATGTTATTTTGTAGCAAACTGATAGAAGGAGTTCCTATTGGTGGATAGTAGAAAGCTTATAGAAATTGAGTTTCCCCATGGGCCGAAGTTGGTTGTAGATTCAATTTTACAATTATTGTGTGAGTATTATGACCAATGTCTGATGAGATATAACATGGATTAAATGGTTATATAAGTTGTTTCTAGAACTACTAGTATGTTACAAACTACTCATCTAAACACGAAAGAGGTCATGATTGAGACTGTTTTGATGGTTAATGCATTGCAAAGAAAGACCAAAGCAAAGAAGAAGGGTAATATTTCATACAGAAAAGCTGATCATGTTGACTCAAAGTATAATTGACTCTCAAAGTCTACTTCATGATGACTAACCATTCCACTTATTTGTTTCTAATGCTTCTACTTGAGTGATTTTAGATTAGGTATAGACACACACCATGCCTAAACTTGTGCATTCTAACTTGGAGAAAGATAAGTCAAAATCAATGCAAGTGTACTTTTGTGGAAAAGGCCTTAAATCATTTACTATCATGCTGTAGATCACTTGTAATGATTGTATGCCTTTTAATAAAGCTTATAAAAAATAAAGAGCACTTAAATCAAATATTTAAGCACTTTTATGGTACTTTACAAAATTCATCCCAGGAACTTCTAATACCTGAGTTTCACTTGTATGAAACTCGACTGACAATCCTGTGTTGGTATTGGTAATTGCCAGGGTCGATCGAGTTTCCCCAGGACAAACTCAACAAACACCCCTACACAGACAAATCAATTATAATTCGTCAACTAAGTTTCATCTAGGATCATCTCTTCCGTTAACTAAAAATCACTTTATTACATAGTGCCATCGGTTGAGTTACCTTTATTGAAACTTGACCAACAACATTGTATGCAATGTGCAGAAGAAGTGTTTCGAATCGTTGGAGTGTAGCAAAACTCAAAAAAATATCCGCTGCAACACCAAATGGTTACAATTCATCCTTAAGTGTCTCTACTAGCTAGTAAGCAACCTCAAATTCAAATAGGCCCCCTTGGGCTTCATCCCATGGTTATACAAGAACTATGAAGGTACCTATATTCTAGTTGAGTGACTCTAAGAGCCTCCCTCCACTCTTAAGCTTAATCACTTGCTATATCCATTAGAGTGAGTAGGAGATTTGTAAGAGACCTAGTCCTACATGTATATCTTGTATGACTCTCACTTCCTCCACCTACCAATTTCTATTTCTACCATGAAGATGAAGGTTCTCTCTCTTGGACAAGAGATTTGAAAAATAATGGAAGGAGTCTCTTGGTGAAAGCTTCTTCTTGGTGAAGGTGAAGTCAAATGCATAAGATCCAAGTCATGAGTGGATAATTCCTGGAAGGCGGAAGACTTGTTGTAAGATTGGGTAAGTCCTTGGTGAATGTGGAAGACTCATTGCAAGAGTGGGTAATACCTTGGCAAGGTAGAAGACTCTTGGTCATGGATAAGTAAGTCCTTTGTAAGGTTATTGACTCCCTTGTCCTCAAAGGTAAGGCTAGGTATCCTTGTCCTGGAAAAGAAAGGTCATATGTTTTAACTCTTATAATGGACTATAAGGAGTAAGACATGGTTGAAAAATCCTAGAGGTTGACCTCTCTAGATAGTGGATGTACATCTCTTAGTTTGGAGTTTGGAACCACTATTATTGTGTTACTTGTGCTTGTTCAATCTCTCTCTCCCTTGCCATGTATGTTTAGTTGCACTCAAATTTATATTAGCAACCTTATCTTGTGATATACCTTGAAGGTTTAATGAATTTGGTTTAAGTGTTTATAGATCTATTCAACCCCTCCTCTAAAGCTCATCATCTGCTCCAACAAATCAAAGATCACTATTTGGATTTCTATTTTGCCTCAATGGTGGTATAGTCAATTGGGAAGAGATCCAAGCAAGAGACACTAACTAGTTCTATAACATAAGTTGAATATATTATTGATTTATATGTTAAAAGAAGCTACATGGATTAAGAATTTCATAAGAAAACTTCTTGTTTCTAGTGTTGCTAACATAGTAGTTATGTATTGTGACAACAATCAAGATATTACTCATGTTGAAGAAGCCATATTGCAACATTGTTCCTAGCATTATGACACTTCAAAAACATGTGAGAGATCATGGGGTGAGGAGATATGAAGATAGGTAAGGTACTAACAATGAAATAGTGTTGAATCTTTGACAAAGGCATTATTGTAACAAAAGTATTATGGCCATGCTTTATGAATTTGTATTAGGTATGTGAGTGATGGTATATTGTGCAAGCAGGATACTTTTGGTTTATATTTTCTAGAACATAATTGCTCGATAGGTATAGGGATACATTTTTCTTTCCATGTGTTTCATTAAATTAGTTTCATTTATTGATGCACACCTAGTACTAGGATATTAATGTACATAAAAATGTCCTTATAATGATTAGTTCAAATCCAAAGACTTAAATTACTTGATGTGAACATGAGTTAGCAGTGGATGCGAAGAACAATAGTTGTAAATGTCCCTAGTTGAGAATTATTGTGCATTGGATAATAATCATGCATGTGAAACTAGTATGCGTAGTAACTGTGTTATGATTTAGGGAGGTGATATGCACAACAAAAGCAATAAATAACAATGTAGAGGGAAGGATGGATATGGATATACTTTATTACAGAGTAGATCTTGTGATGTTGATACAAGGAATATGTGATTCATGGAAAATTTCAATGACATTCTCACAACTTAGTCACAAAAGAATATGAATGTCTATAGAAGATGATGGTAACTCCATGTCTAAGTGTGAGAGTTGGTGAGGAAGGAGTATCCTTTCTATTGGAAACGTGATAGTGTTGCACTTTCTCTCATTCTATCTTTCCTTATGGGTAATGATGACTAGGGCTCACATGTCAAAAGGAGTAACAAAAAACATGGACGTCATGCCCCTTTAAGTAGGACAACCAATGAAACATGAATTCTAAAAAGAACTAGGAAACAAAAAGGCAGTGGTTGTACTTAAGTAGTCTACTCACAAATAGCCAATTGTCTAGCTGGCCAGCCTATTCGAATGACTAAATTGTGTCCAAACATTTTGGAACTAATTAGCTAATTTACTAGTTTTGTCCATTTGGCCAACTGGAGTGTCCGATGAACCATTGTGTTGATCTAGTCTCATTTGACCAACCATACTTTCTAGTTGGTCGAGTGGTCTATCTACTCAGTCGATTGGACTTTCCAACTGATGGCTTGGGCTTTCGATCAATTTATTAATGATCTAGATGATTATCTAAACCTTTACTAACTAATTCTTTTGTCCATGATTATACTCTTCCCTATTCATTGTATGTGTGTGACCCTATAGACTATACATTACATTAGTAGTGATATGTATAATCATGTTATGACTTCACATACACTGATTGGTATCAAGAAAGACTCCATCACCACCCAAGTAGTCAGAGAAGTTGGAGAACAACTTTAATCTAGTATTGCTACTGGTGTTATAGTGATCATAGAATCTCTTTGGCTTTGATATCCACATTGAATCCGAGGCATGGAAACATCATCCTCTTACTATTCATTCATTGTTCCTTGATCTATAGTAGATTATTTGAAATACATGTCAGCTAAGTATCATATACTGACTCACATTGAATATGGATATGCATTTTATAGTCTCACTCATCATGTAGTCGTGATATCACTCTAATAGGAGGGACAATTCCATCTACAACACTCACAATAATCAATGTACTAATTAAAAGAAAATCCTTATTCAATGTCACGTCTATTAGTGTCAAATTACACCGCATAACATTTGATCATTGTAGTGACTTCAAGTCTAAGGACAACAAGCACCACTATCACATTAGGATATAATTCTAACTTCCATTTTTGGCTTCCATGTATCATACTCAAGTTGTATTTGTCCAATATACTTGTTCATAATGAATACCTTTGTGTTTAACCTAATATCTAATGTCACAACTAATGGAACATCTTCATAAATTAACACACATATTACTTTTAGTTTATTACCGTCATCTTAATTTCTACAATAATATCTAATTTGGAACCTAGACAAGAATGAATACTCTTAGCATATAGATGATCTAAAATTCATGTCATCAACCTAAAATCACATATTGTTGAGTCATACATTCTAAGGACATTATTATATTTTGTTCATCATCTCATATTAGAATAAACATAATTATTGGAACTTTCTTTATTTTAAATCAAATAAATTACAAAGTGTGACACTAAAATAATCATATAGCTGGTTCTTAGTACATACTACCAACTGTCTCCCACTAGCACAGAGACAACCACTCATGAATTTAAGTCCAAGTTATTTAACATGACCATCATGCTTTTGCTATGAAAGTACCTTTGCCAAAGAATCAAAAACATTACTTTTGGTTGGTACTTTGCAAATCTTCACATATCCTCATTTTACGATCTCTCATATGAGATGGTAATTCCATAGTATATGCCTAGAATATTGATGTGATCTGGTTTCCTTGTCTTGTGCAATGTTTCAATTGTTGTCATTGTATAGCTAGCTTGTGTAATGTTTGAATTGTTGTCATTGTATATCTCTACTGTATTATAAATGTATGCAACCACCCCTAGTTCACTAATGAACTTCTTGATCCATACAACTTCCTTTGCTATAATGGAGGCATCGATGTACTTTCCTCTTTTATAGACTCAATCACTCTCTCTTTATTGGAACTTTTTCAGCTTGCGACTAAATAGTTGAGGAAAAACACAATACCTGAGTGCCATCCATAATCATCCATGTCAATTTGGAAGCTTGCACTGGTGTAATCCTTTACTACAGACTATTCTCATGTACTTAAGGATGCCCTTTACATCAATCTTGTGATCCATATTGAGATTTGTCTGGTACCTACTTGTCATGCTCAAAGCATACTAGCTATTGGGAGATGTATATAACATTCAATACATGATAGATCCAACTACAAATGCATTTGGAATCTTTTCATGCATTCCGTCTCTTAATAAGACTTGGGAAATTGAGCTCTAGAGAGAATTATTCCATGAGACATGGGTAAGTTTCCTCTCTTAGACTCTTGCACCATGTCAGTGCAACACAAATGCATGTTCATGTTGGAGTTCACCGGTTGATGATGCATAAGATGCAAAGAACATTAGGTGGATATCAATCATATGTGACTCAAAGAATAGAACTTGTATGGCCATAACCAATATTTTATGTTTGTGAATCATGGTGTGGATTTGTAGATATAAAGTGTATATGATACACATTCTAAGTACGTGGCATTTTGTAATGTATATGTAAAAAAACCCTTAGATAAAAATAACAAATCTTAGATTCTTTCCAATGTGTAATACACATGGAAACTTTCCTCAACTGTAGGTGGGCACGCCAAAGCACAATGCACTATCTATCTTAGGTAAATGTAAGAATAGATATGTGAGTCTTCCAAAGCGTGGTGCATGTTCTATTGTGTTGGTCTTTGATTTGGACTTAACTAGGTGGTCATAATAATATTAAGCACCTAGAGGCATATATATGGTTATAAAAATGTCTTGTGCATTCGCCTACCAAGAGTTGTATTAGATGTAATTTTAAAATTACATGCCTAAATAATCAAGTTATGGGTGATCGGTCAAACTTGACTCATGTCTTGATGGAATATGGATCTTGTCTTGCAAGAAGATTTTTTGATGCAATCTTCTAAACTGATAATGAGGAATATAAATTTCAAATAAAATTGTAGAAGCAACATTTAATTAAAGATCAAATTAATATCCATAAAACTTTCTCGAATCATGATATTAACTGTTGCATATATTTATTGTAAATCAAATGGTACACAACAACAACAACTTTGCACTGTGATTGATCCTTGAAAAGAAAAGACTTTAGGAAAATAACTTTCATGTCTAGTTTAGGACTCTAAGAATTGTTCTCATACATGATCATACACTCGATAACCTAGATACACTATTACTATATGGACCATCTCCAAAGGCACGTAGGGTAGAAAGGAAAGTTTATATTAAGTATTTTGATGATTTTGTGCAAAGATGCCTTATGTAATTATCCATGAGTCATGAGATTTAGAAGTAACATGAGAGCATGGGAGTTGTTGAGATTATAACACATCTCAGGAACATGTACCAAGAACAAGCAAGGTAAGAGGGGTGTGATGTGTCTAAGGCATTACTTAAGTGAAATACGACAGAAGATGATCTAGTTGTGCCCATTATGCTCAAGTTAATTGTGTATTTGGAAAGCCTAGAGAGATTTGAGTTTCCTTAGTCCAGTAGTTGGCCACAGAGGTGATCATGAAATCATTGTCAAATTCATATAAATGGGTTGTCACTAATAACGCACGAATTTTTTTTTCAAATCCTTATCTGAGTTGCTTGGTGTGTTGAGAACAATGGAGGCATTGATGACTAAAGACATGCTCAAATTTGTGTTGATGGCCACAGAGGAAAAGGAAATTTTAATGGAAAAGGAAAAGCCAAGAAAGGTTCCAAGACCAAAGAATGGTTCTAAGACTGGCTATAAATCTAAATCGTATGACTTTAAGGAAAAAGGAAAAGTTGGTAAAGAAGGTAATTGTCATCGAGATGGACATTGTAAGATAATTTGTCCTATCTACCTAAAGTAAATAAGAAGTAGGGGATGGAGATCTTAACTTTAGGTATATATGTTACAGATATAAGCTTATATACTTCTTGATTATGGGTATAAGATATTGGACATGGGTCTCAAATAATCTCAATTATGCACGATCTCTAAAGAAGTAGACCCTTAGAGAAAAGGGAGGTGGAGGTACATGTCTCAGGTGGAGAAATTGTTCTTTTCAATGATGTATCACCTACTATTTGTCTATTCCCAATGATCTATTAATAGACATAGAGAGATACTATTGTGTACCTTCCATATACAACAACATCATTTCTAATTCATGTTTGGACTAGAATGATTTCAAATTTCATATATAAGTGGTCGATGTTCCATTTCCAAAGATGAGATCTTCTATGGTGGTGCACCTACGTCTAAAGGTATTTATTTGTTAAATTTTGAGACAAAAATCTACAACATAAATACCAAGAATCTTAAACTCGATGACTTAAACAAACCTTATATATGGCATTGTCATCTATCTCGTATAAATGAGAAGCACACATCCAGACTCCATAAATATGGATACATGGACCCATTTTATTTTACATCAATTGAGACATGTGAATCTTAATTATTAGGAAAGATGACCAAATCACTTCTGCTGGTAACAATGAAAGGGAAAGTGACCTATTATGACTTATGCATATTGATGTAGAGGTGGGTATCAACAATTCATCGCATTTATTGATGATTTCAGTAGATATACCCATGTCTATATTATGAATCACAAGTTAGAATTTGTTGAAAAGTTCAAGGAATTCATGAATGAAGTACAAAATCAACTTGTTAAGAGTGTAAAGTACTTCAATCAGAATGAGGTAGAAAATTCTTAATCCAAAAGTTTAAATCTCTTCTAAGATATTGAGGTATTGTATCATAATGGATTATACCTGGAACACAACACATAATGGTGTATCATAAAGAAGGAATTCACCTTGTCTGACGTGGTAAAATCAATGATGTGGTTTGTTGTTCTTCCGACTTCCTTCTAAGGATATGCTCTACAAATTACAGACTTACACTTAATTTTATACCTTCTTAATCGGTTCAAAAGATACAATACAAGATGTAGACTGAGAAACGTCCAAATATGTCCTTTATGAATATCTAGGTATGTGAAGCTTCTATCAAGAAATTGTTTTCTGAAAAGCTTAGACCCAAATTTGAAAAATGTCATTTCTTTAGATATTCTATTATCTATGTATTCTACCAATTACAAAGTTTTTATTTCTAGAACTTTTGTATTCCTAAAAATAGAATTTATTTCTAGAGGAACCACTGGGAGGAGAATAGAACTTGAAGAAGTTTGAGAGCAACAAGATAACACTCAGCCAATGCATGTTAATAAGGAAAAAGAGAAATGACAAACTATTGTGGAAGCTTAAGTTACCATGTAGCACAAGAACCAAGAAGGTCTAGTAGGGCACGTCTTGAGCTAGAAATATTTGTATTTCTTATGACTGAATAGGAGTATGTGTTGGTCATTGATGATTATGAACCAACAACCTAAAATGAGGCTATTGAGGGACCACATTGTAAGAAATGACTAGAAGACATGAGATATGAGATGGACACCACGTATATAAATAAGGCATGGAACTTGTTGCATCCATCAGAAGTGGTTAAAACCATTGGATGAAAATGGGTCTTCAACAAGAAGGTCAACATGGATGGTAATGTACAAACCTACAAGGGATGATTGGTTGCATAAGGTTTCAGCCAAGTTCAAGGTATTGATTGTGATGAAACCTTCTCACATATTTTCATGGTTAAATCCTTCAAGATCATGCTTTCAATTGTAGCTTAACATGACTATGAAATATGGCAAATAGACGTTAAAACTACATTCCTCATGGGAATCTCCTTGAGGATGTGTACATGACACAACCATGTAGTTTTATCTCTCTAAATGTAGCTGGAAAATATGTAAGACACAAAGTTCAATATGCAGATTGAAGCAAGATCCCAGAGTTGGAATCTTCATTTGATGAGACAATCACATAGTTTGGCTCTATCTAAAATGAAGATGAACCTTGTGTTTAAAAGAAGGTTAGTGGGAGCATAATTATATTCCTCATATTGTATTTAGATGGCATGTTGTTGATGAAGAATGACATCTTTACTCTATAATTGGTAAGAACATTGTTGGGAAACACCTTATCCATGAAGGATAGGCATTCTATATTCTAGGGATCAAGATCTATAGAGATAAATCTACAAGGATTATTGGTCTAAATCAAGTACATGAGTTAACAAAGTGTTGAAAAGGTGAAAGGCTTGGAACATGCACATCATTCAATAGAATTCGATCAGGTATGTTCTTCCATTCTTTCTCAACACCTTAAAGTCCTACATAACATAATTTACTTGTTACTTACATCTCGGAAGACATATCAAACAACATATGCACATGCCCCATATTTATTGCCTAATTCACTGATGTCAGTACATATTTTACAAACTAATTGTTGTATATTGCAGGAACTACAATAATATACTTAGACATTTCAGTTAAGGTGTCTATTTGATACATGTTTTTCTTTAAACTTCCAAGAGGCTACATCTATTTATCCTACCCTCTAGTTTAAGGTTTTTAAACCTATTTGCTTATTGTGAGTAGAGTCTATTCAGAGTTGTGATGGTGTTTCTAAATGTGGTAGTTCCTCACCTCATATCTGCCATGACCCAATTGCAAAACTGATGGGCAATTCGACAATCAGACTCCTGAGAACCACTAGGATTGGGAAAAATAATATATAAAAATGATGTGATTGGCTGTCAAATTCCTTACACCTTCATATATAGGTTGTTGTTTTAATTCCTATTCCAATCTAGTTGTTTGATTGCTAATGCAGTGTATATAAATCTGAATGGTGTGCTTATCATCGACCTTGTTATATTGTTCACTTATACATTGGATAATGAATCAATGACAAAAGAATTATGTTCTACAAGCTAGGAACATGCCAACCAACCATCCACTCTACACATCTGAGTTGTATAGATAGGTAAATATCTATTCTGCTATGTCTAGCTTTGATGGTTCATATACTAGAGCTGGAATGTAACATGAACATTACTTTGATAGAGATGGACTGTAAATTTCTTTTTAATTTGATGAACCAATGTACTGTCATGCTAACTGTAATCATGTACTAGTGAGATTTTTTGATGAACATCACACTTCTATTGCTGCAACTTGCAAGAGGAATTAACAATTCCTGAAAGTTTGTTTTGGTAATATTTTTTTCAATTTCAGAGCTAAAACCTGAGAAGAGCATGAAATTGCATTAGGCCCTTGGAGGAAGCTATCAAAGGAAAATGAAATTGTAAAGCAAGAAAGAAAGGTTTGCTTGGTCATTTGTCAGTTAGTCTGTTGGTGGATTCGACATGGATGTTGCAGCTGCTCTGTATTAGGCCACTTGTTGCACCATAGGTTTAGAATCTATAGCTCTTCCAGTTCTGGAGATCAGTGTATATATCATCTCTGCCTAGTAGATGAAATTGGAAATCCCACATGTGATCTTTTTGGGACTGCTGTTGCAACCATGGGGATGTTTAGTACTGCTGCATATGTATTGACTATGGATATGTTTGAACCTATTGTTGATAATGCATGTGGTATTTGCTGCTTTACACTAAACAAGCCCTTATTATTTGCTTCTTTACACTAAACAAGCACCTTCAGCATGGTTTTTTTGTGTTTAACCATCTAGAACAAGGATACATGTATTTTTTGTTTAACTTTTTGCTTTGGACTTAGGTTGAGGCTTTGTACTTAGCTATCACCTTGCTGCTATGATTCTTGAACACAACAGCCAACTGCACCTTGCTACGTGTATTTTTTGAGGCTACTTTCAAGCCTTTCAATTGCCGCACCCACCCCCTGCTTCCTGCATCACTCACCAGAATCAGACGCCAATGGAACTACACTCCTCTCAACTGCCTTCTCTACAAGTTTCAGATGGGCCCATCCGAGTGGAAAGCAAAAGGCAGCTCCAAGTGCAGAACCAAGGAGCATATTCCGCACTCGCCATCTCAAGGAACTAGACAATATGAGACTAGATACAACAGTAGTTGCTGAGCCAACTCCATCAATGTTGAAGACATCATGTATGCCACGTTGTTCAGTAAGAAGATTTTGCAAACCCTAAAATGCACCAGTAAACATTGGTGTTGTATTCAATATAAGGTGCAAGGTAAAACGTCCTCCCCATGTAATTCAATATAAGGGGCAAGGTAAAATGTTGAATGAAAGTATATCATTGGTGTTGTATTCAATATAAGGGGCAAGGTAAAATGTCCTCCCCATGTAATTCTCAATTGATTATAAATAAAAATTATTCATACTTTCATAACAGTGAGTTCGTCTACAATTGACATTCATTTAGAAATAATGATAATGAATTGAAAACTGAATGACTAAAAGCCATGAAAATATAGTACTACAGAACTAATAGTCATTAGTGGCTTTTTTTATACGCCATTAAACTCAATAAGAACATTTTCATACACCAACATAATACAAAATAGTGGCATTTGTATAAAAGCCAATTGATGGATAGTGGCTTTTTTATAAATACCAAATGATAGTTTAGTGGCCTTTATGTGGCATTTATTCCAAGCCACTAAAGACAAACCTTTAGTGGCTTTTACAACTTAAGCCACTATCTTCCTAGTGGCATTGGCGCTAGAGGCATTTTTTTAAATGTCACCAAATTCCGCTAAACCTGTTTACTGGTTTTTTTTAAGTGGCATTTTTGAAAGGTTGCTAATGAGTATGTTTGCTGTAGTGTGATCTTCCTCTCCTAGATTTGCCTATTGGACCCACTACTACTTTACTTGTTGGCTATGATGGAGTTGCTACTCCTACCTTTTCGTAGGACAATGCATTACATGCATGTGGCATGTCTTAGGCTGAGAAGAATGCCAGGTGGCCTGGTACACATGCTTTTAGGAATCCTACTAATGAGGAGATGCCAGACTAGGACGCTGCGGATGAGGTTGATGCTGAGGATGTTGATGACTCTGATGATGGAGATGACTAGTATTTGAATGGTGATGATGGTGAGGCTACAACGGCTGACACTGATGCACCATCTGATGGAGACGAGGACTACTCGCCCAAGGTTGAGGAAGATGATGAGGACATAGTTGATGTAGTATATGTCATAGATCTTTAGTTTCATAGTCTATTAGAATGCTCATATATATATCTTTTGTATACTATCATGTACTAGACATATGAGCATTGTATCTGAGGCATACTATTTTTTTATGTCATTGTTTTATCACTGGTTTGCAGTTTTATTCTAAAGGACATCATCAATGTTGTAATCATAATCTTATGTACCTTAACTCCTTGGTTGCCTACATCTTATAAGTTCTTGGTATGTTATCCCATATTCTGATTATGACTTTGTATTGAATGTTTTTTCTATTTATGTCTCTTTTTGGTGTGTGCTATGTGGTTACTTGCATAGCTTTGTGCCTGTGGTGAATTTTATAGCTTTTTTACCCTCTACCTTTTTGACATGACAAAGGGGGAGAAATGAGCTCATCAATATTGATTTTATTGCTTATGTGATCCGTTTCTTGTCAATTATCTGAAATATCATGTCACTTCCTAGAGGACCATATAGTATATATATGTGCTATGGTTTTTTATGGAAAGACTAACCATGCAGGCATAGGTAATCATGAACTGAGTAGAGAAATTAACATTGTTCATCCATGTATCCCCTTGTAATTCACAAGGTAAAGGTTTAACTTTCACATACTTCTCAAAGTTAAAGGTTTAAATTTCATATCCTTTTCAATATGTTGGGGAATGGTTTGTCATTGTCAAAATGGGGGGAATGTTGACTTGAGAGTTATACATTGTCCATATTTTTGATAATGTCTTAACCATTCCATTCATATGTATCTAATATGTCTATTTGAGATTGATTTCAGGCATTAGGTACATGAAAGGGATCAATTCAATCAAGACCTAGCTCGATCAAGTTCAAGTCAAAGCAATTCAAATAAACTTTTGTGGAAAAAACCCTAAAACCCTTAGGATGACTTTAGCAATCATTTTTATTGATGTAATGACTTGTAACTAAGACGAGAAAAATTAGGAGACCTAAATTTGAACATATAATCACTCTAATGATGTTTTGCAAAATTCATTACATGGTGTTTTTCGGTCGAGTTTCTCCTGTGACAAACTCGACCGATCCCCTTGATGCATTTTAAGAATGTCCAGGTTTGGTTGAGTTTCCTATACACAGAACTTGTTTCATCCCTGCACTGGGCAAAAGTAAATTTAAGTGATCGGTTGAGTTTCTTCCAGGATAAACTCGAACGATGCTTCAAATTTGCTTTGTCATATAGTGCAATCAGGTGAGCTACCTTTATTGAAACTCAACTGACTGCACAGTACGGAGTGTGCAAAAAAAGTGATTCTAACCATTGGAGTGTTGCAAAACTCAAAATTATATCTGCTGCAACAAAACCAAATGGCTAGAAAATGTTCCTTAGTGCCCCTACACTTTAGTGTACAACCGCAACCATAAACATGACCTCTTGGAGTTCATTCCAAGGTTGTTCCTTCATGCTATTCAAGCTCCTAGCTGTAGTTGAGTGCATTCTATCGACTTGAGCCCCTTTCTCTCTCTTGTTTTCAAATCAAGATGTCCATATCACTAAGATAGGATATGTGTGAGAGAGATACTTTATTTTAAAATTGTAACGCTCTCAAAGCTTCCCTTTCCCCAACCCCTCTCTTCAAGATCAAGTTGGTGAAAGCTTATCCAAATGAAGGAGAAGGTGCAAGCTTCTTCAAGCTATAGAAGAAGGTGCAAAATCTTCTCTAAGGTGAAGGGGAAGGTCAAGGCTGGAGATCCAGGAGTAGAGTGGGTAAATCCTTCAAGGAAAAAGACTTAGCGCAAGAAGAGGATCTCCTTGGCAAAGGTGTCCAACTTCTCACAAAAGTGGGTAAGACCTTGTAGAATTAGAAGACTCTAGCTTCTCCAGATAGGGAAGACCTTGGTGGGTTATTGGCTCCCTTGTCCTCAAAGGGAAGGCTGGTTATCCTTGACCTAGAAAAGGAAGGTCATCTTGTATGTCTTATAATGGAATATAAATATACATTGGTAGAATAACATTAGGGCTTGACCTCTCTAGGTAGTGGACTGAATTTCTCCTAGTTTGGGGATGGAAACCACTCTAAATAGCTTGTGTTCCTATGTTTGTTCAATATCTCTCATCCTTGCTATGTATGTTTAATTGCATTGCAAATTCAATATTTTCAATCCCACACATTTTAGTAACTTGATGGTCTAATGGTTTTTGTGCAAGTGTTTTTTAGCTCTATTCACCCCCTCTAGATCCCATTTGATCCAACATGCTCCACATTATTAAGAGTGATATCCATAATCAAATTATTACTTCACAAGCAATGATTGGTATCTACCAAAACTTAATTTCCACCCAAGTAATTGATTAGAAGTTGCAGAATAACTTTAACCTAATATTATGACCATTGTTGCACTGTTTGTATAATAATTTTGTCTGCAATATCTAGATTGAATCTGAGGCGTGGAAGCATCACCCTCTTAATACTAAATCTTTTTTTCTCAATCTAGAGTAGAGTATTTGAGATACACGTCAGCTTAATATCATATATTGGATCACATGAGCATGGCCATGCATTTCATAGTCTCACTCATCAAGTGGCCAAATATCACTCCAATGAAAGGCACAAATTCCATCCACATCACTCACACTAACCCACATGTGTCACAATGCACCTATGCACTACTTGTAAAAAAACCCTTATTTAAGGTCACATTGAGTAGTGTTAAAGCACACCAAACAACATGTGATCACCATAGTGACTTCAGGTCTAAGGACCACAACCACCACTATCACATTGAGGTATGATTCTGACCACCATTATTGGCTTCCATGTATCATATTCAATGTGGGCATTTCCGCTACACATATGCATAACAATTACCTATGTGTTTGACTTGATATCCAATATCATGACTAATGAAACATGGCCATCAATCAACAAATATACTAGTTTTAATATATTTTTTCATACTAACCACAATAATATGTGACTAGGAACTTGGATAAGAATACATACTCTTAACATATACATTATCTCATATTTATGTCCTCAACCTAAAATCACATGTCATTGAATCATACCTTCTTAGGACATTGTTATATTTATTTATTATATCATTTTAAAACAAATATAATAATTGAAATATCCTTTATTAAAAAATCAATCAATTACAAGATGTGCACTTACAATCATTATATGACTAGCTCTCAGGGAATACAATCAACAATATGTCACATCATATTTGAGTTAATTTCATACTACAATATGTTCATTTGTTATGCTATTTATGTCCACAATATACATACATTTAGATTTCCATATGGCATGGATAATAACTTAATGTTCCATGTTATAGACATACACTATTGTTTATTTTCTATTCTGATCACATCGTTCAATTTTAGGTGTGCTCTGGACATATGTGTAGGTGGATGACACAAAGATATGGTGTTGACACATATGGCTGGTTCACTAGTGTACTAGACATCATGTGTTGGTTATAGAATTGATTGACATTGGATGTTCTTGAGAACTTAGTACAATCACTGACAATTAGTTTATTAGGTTACAATCTTAATTAATTTTGTGCATCATGTGGAGTTAACTACTACCCACACTCATGTGCTTACATGAAGGTAGTTGATATGATTTATGTTGTGAACGTTTTGTAAACAATTATACTAGAATTTAAGTGTGCTCATATATTAGGTTATTTCCATATGTGAAAATGTGCTCATTAGAACAAAATTGAGCAATGCATTTTGTACTTCTTGTTTTCTAAACATCAGTGTTATGCATACATACATGTTTTGTGTATACATATAGTTTCTCATGTGTATGTTATGTGCAATTCAATATTGCCTCATTGATGTGGTATTATGGAAGCTTCTAATATGGGTTGTGAAATCCCATTGTAGTGCTTTGAATTTAATGTTAGTGTGGTTGTAATATAATTGTATTATTTATGATCTGAATCACTGGTTTGGGATGTTATCCATTGGGTATGTGTCATGTTTACTACATATTTTATTCTAGATACGGGTAAACAAATATACACATGACATGATAACTCTTCCTAATTTCATAGAACAATCAGACCAACAAATCAAGATTAGTAGGGAACACCATGTGGTAGCATCAAATGATCAAAACCTACTAGTGGAGTATGGATCTGAGCTGCTTCAAATAGAAATCCATCACATTAGACACAATAGTCAACCCATAATCAATACGTGTGGAACACTGACCTTTCTAGTGACATGGGAAACTTTGGTGTAGGTATCAATGGAGACAATGTCATAACAAATTACCTCTCTAGTGGCTCACATAAACCCAATGGTCAACACTAAAGGAAGCATGTGTCAAATCCTTCTCCATCCATGGGCTTGTCGAATGAGGTTGTGACACAATTAATGTAGTTGTATGAGAAGGTGCATAAATTAGAGAATTGTAATGCCATCACATATTGTAGATGGAGCAATGCCCAAAACTCTACAATAGTTCTGTGAAACTTTTACAGATCCACCAATGACGTTGCATACTATAGTCATAAATGGGATGGAGGCAACAAACCACACCATATATCTTAGCATGTATAACATAATGTGAACTATTGTTCTAGTTGTGTTACATGTCATGCTGCTATTTTGAAGGTTTTCCACCATGTAACATTGGTATGTTCTTTTGTGCTCACGTGATCGACTCCTCCCACATAGGGATGTAGTTCCCAATGTGCTACTGACTTATATGGTTTCATCTATGCCTCCATGTTAATGTGTCTCCCCTATGGCTGTTTTTTGCCCACGTCGGCGCATTTCAACATTCCTTCTTATATGTCAGTCATGTGGAAAACATACAGTGACGAGGCACGAGTTAGTGGGCCTCCACATATCAGGTAGGTAAAGCACTTGGTAAGACTGGAACTCTAGGCTAGGTGCGGATAATGGTGGGTAGGATTTCTTTGACCTAAGGGCTTATGGTAGTTCCTTTACATTGTCTGCATTATGTGGTTTTAGTCATATCTAAGTCTATCCTTAGAATTTCCTAAATTAGGAGAAGTTGCAAGAGTATTTAAGTTTTTGAACTATGGTTTTAGTTCTTTTTTATGTGCTTATAGATTTTGAGTTTCCATATGTCTGCATCTGAATTTTTTAGGCAAATCTTTGAAATGTTTATGTAAGATTAGGCATTAGCACATAACCACGACTAGTTTTTGTTGTTTGATCTACATCATTGTCAATGGTGTGTCATGGTTTTATTTGTAGGAATCATAGATCCAAATGTGAATACATAAGGTGTGGACATGATGAGAAACCTCATGGACACTTCTATATGATCATCCCACATAATAGTTGCATTTATTTCACAATTCATCCAATACGAGTGGGAAGAATATGATGATGACTCAGATACTCACTACATAGTTAAATAACTATTAGTAGTGGCCACTAGAAGGTGATGGAAGTTTTTATCGGACAAGGGGATAAGCTTATGAACTAGCTAATGGAACCTCAAACATAGCTAGCTCTAGTTTATAAGCTAAAAAATCACAACTTGTTGAAAAGTAGCATGTGTGTTTCATCAATCGAGACAATATACTACTTCCTCCAGGCCATTAGCCATGGACACATCAATTGAGACAATATGTTGTGGTGAAGATGATTTTAGCTCAGATTTCAGCACAATACTATTTCATTGAAGGTGATTTTAGTGAAGGATTGAAGGTATAACCATGATGTCAAAGTGTAGACAATAAAAAGGAATTTCAATGAGGCATTGAAGGTATGAAGGAGACAATAGACAATTATCTAGTGTTTCCTACCACAATCACAATGACTCACAATCGAGTTAGGAACAATCCACAATTTACCCTCACTTCAAGGTACTGATTAGCATGTTGTATTTTACATACCATATTAATGGTATGTAACTAAACCTAGTGTTGTTTTTTAAGATGTCGTAGGAGTTCTTGATGGGACCCACATCCCTATTCTTGTTTCAAAGGACATGCAGAACTGATGCAACAATAGGAAATGGTTTGTCTCATTGAATGTATGTTCTTTGTAAACTTTCACATGGACTTTACATATATTGTTACATGGTGGGAGCATTCTGCAATACATGTGATGATATTGCAATATGCGGCATTGAAAGATTTGAAGTGTTAGACGATAAGTATTATGTAGTCAATGTTGGCTATGCTAACACAATGCAGTTTGTTGCCCTATGCTGCACCACATCTTATCACTTAGCCAATTATAGAGGCAACATGTAGGCATACATGAATAAGTAGGAGTTTGTCAACCACCGACATGCACAACTAAACATGGTTGAAAGAGCATTCGATGTTTTAAAGAGACGGTTTTTGTATCTTAACGAAGACGCCATAAATACCCTGTGAGGATGCAACGTCTTATAATATTAGCGTGATGCGTCCTTTGTAACTTTATAAGGCACCAATGCGACAAGAACTAGATGATGGAAGAGTTTGATAAAGAAACAGCTTGGTGCAGTAGGCTCAAATCAAGAAGCATATTTGAACTCATTCTTGAAAACGAACCAAGGTGATGTTCCCGTAGGCTAGAAACTATGAGAAGATATCATCACTCAACTTTGGGAAACATGATAAATTTCAAACTCATGTGGCATCAATCATACATATCTGGTTTTCTTAGCTGCATTTAGTTAATATTTTTAGTTGTGCATGTATTAAAAACTGTCGTCTTCTATTAGCATCGAAATTTTTTTTATCTTCCTTTGATGTTAGCTACTGATGCAGTAATTATTTAGTATTTTGTGCCTAAACCTTCACTTTTGGGCATTCGTCGATGCAATGCCTATATGCTATTGTGGCCTTTGCTAGACAATATGACCGTAATTAGATGCCATAGATGCCACTAAGGATTTGTTTGAAGACGACAATCCCCGTTGTCCATATGAAACTTGCGGGTGGGGTGTGGTGCCAAATGCCCATCGCATGGTGATGACAATCCTTTAGTACCAACACAACTTGACCACCTTGACTACACTGAGGGACGAAATGATCAAACAACTCAATTATGCAAGGAGTGAACGCAAGCGGTGGTCTGTTTCCTATGACTAGGTGTGTACGCAAGCGGTGGTCTGTTTCCTATGACTAGGTATCATCGTCAAAAGCAGGCATGAGTGGACTACTAGTAGAGATCGATACTCTTAGGAAAAGACATTACTCATCCCCTAATAGATAGTGGTACTTCTACGGCGAAGGATGGTAATAGCTCTTAGGTGGTGGTCTTTTGACATATAACTTGTAAAACTCTACTATTGTATGTACTAATCTACTACTACTAGATAGAATTATATGTGCTAAGCAAGTTTGTAACATTCGATGTAAAAAAATTAATTTGGATTTAACTAATGTAGAATCTTACTAATATAATGTTGTTTAGCTAATTGCAATGGATGCTTCTCATTGTCGTATATGCATGTGTAGAAAATTTGCCGAAGTGCGTGTTAAAATGAAAGATGCAAGATTGTATGATTTGGATGGTTCAATGGACATCTAGGTGAAATGTATCACACATGTCCCATAAGAAAGGTAAATGATACGAATGCCAAAATTACCCATCCTAAATATCTATAACAAAAATAAATTGTAACTTTTGACAATGATAATTGTAAAGAAAATATCAATGTCAATAATTTCACTGGGCAGTTGATCCCCCTACTTCATAATTTTTGAAGGTCTAGATGAAGTTACTCAATGAAAAATGAAGTTCGTCTGAGTCCAGGAAATGAACTTGAAGGATTATGCTGAAATGAATCATGACAAAGAAGATGTGTACCGATCATATGAGATAGAGTATGATGAATTGTACGTCAAGATTGATAGGTCGGAGGAGACCAAACACTTTCTAAGTATACTTTCCCCTACGCTTATCCCTTGAGTAGAAATGAAATACTTGTAAAGGGGGGTTGTTTCTAAATCGTGGACAACTACAATTTAATCTCACTGTTTCAGTTTAATTCCGTATTGATCTAGTACACGTGGTAATGTTTTTCTCATTTTCGATCGTATACCTTTTGTACTCTTCATTGCATGTGAAGTTGATATCTTATCATTATGTTTGAATGTGGAAATGTGTATTATTCATCACACAACGACATGTATCCATTTACGTTTTTGATGTAAAACAACTGCACTGCAGTCACATTGTATATATGCCTTGCCCTACACTACCGATAACATGGATATGAAGTTTTGATCTTTCTTTAACCTTCTTAAGTTAACATTTGTGCCGCGTCTCATGTTCATAGCAACGGTACTTTTCATATACCTTAACATACATCCGTATCTACTATATTTTGGCCAAAGTCATCCAGAATGTAGGCCACCGCAACGGCACATTATAGATAACATTATTCTAAATGTAGTACACGTTTGGTTATATTTATATTAATTACGTATACCTATGTAGAAAAAGGGACATATCTATTAATCTTACAGTTATACGTTGTCCATATTTTGATGATAATTTAACCATTCCGTACATATGTATCTAATATGTCTATTTGATATTGATTTCAGGTCTTAGGTATATGAAAAAGATTAATTCAATCAAGCCCTAGCTTGATCAAATACAAGCCGAAGTCAATACAAATGTGGAAAACACCCTAAACAACATAGGACTTTTTGTAATCATTTGTATTGATGCTATGATCTTTGATTAAGATAAAAAAATTAAGAGCATTTAAAATAAATGTTTAAGTACTTCAAATGATAATTTTCAAAATACATCACATGTAATCTGTTCGGTCGAGTTTACCTCTTAAAAACTCGACCGACATCTACGATGGGTCTTGGAATTTTCCAGGTTCAGCCAAGTTTGTCCTGATGACAATTCGGCCGACACCCTACATAGACAGTGATTTTAAGTCATCCGTCAAGTTTCATCAAGGATAAACTCGACTAACAACTCAAAGTTAAATTTTCAAATAGTGTAATAGGTTGAGTTACTTTTACTAAAACTCAACCGATTGCACTATACAAAGTGTGTAGAAAGAGTGTTTTTAGCTGTTGGAGTGTTGCAAACATAAAAATTAGATCTATTGCAACACCCCAAACGATCAGAATTTGTTCCCAAGTGCTTCTAGTGACTAATGGATATCCTCAAGTATAAATAGGAACCCTTTGGCTTCATCCCAAGTTTGCCTACCTCACTCCTAGCTATAGTTGAGTGTATTTGTCCACATAGAGCCTTTTTTTCTATCTTCTTACTAACCAAATCATCATTATGAGTTAATAGGATATGTGAGAGAGAGATACTCCATTATACTATTGTAAAGATCTTAAATCTCCTCTTTCCCAATCCCTTTCTCAAGAGAAAAGTTGGTGAAAGCTTCTCCAAGCTGAAGGAGAAGGTGAAGACTGAAGATCTTTGAGGAGAGTGGGTAATTCCTTCAAGGAGAAAGACTCGGTACAAGAAGAGAGCTCCTTGGTGAAGGTGTCCAGCTCGTGTAAGAGTGGGTAAGCCCTTGTAGAGGTTGAAGATCCTTGAGGAGAGTGGATAATTCTTTTAAGACAGAAGACTAAATGCAAGAGGGGAGCTCCTTGGTGAAGGAGTCCAGCTCGTACAAGAGTGGGTAAGCCCATGTAGAGGTTCAAGACTCTAGCTCAAATGATAGCTAAGACGTTGTATGATTTATTGACTCCTTTTGATTTTTAAAAAGGAAGTCTAGGTATCCTTACCCTACAAAAGGAAGGTCTTATTGTACTTATAATGGAATATTGCAATGGTTGCAAAATCCTAGGGTTTGACCTCTCTAGGTAGTGGATGTACATAGTTTGTTCTTGATGTCATTCAATTTCTCTCATCATTTCTATGTATATTTAGTTGTAGACAAATTACATATTTGCAATCCTATTTCTTGAGGAAACTTGAAGGTCTAATGAATTTGGTTTACATGTTTTTTTATCTCTATTCACCCCCTCTAGAGCCCTTTGATCCAACAAGGGGGTATTAGAGCCACGATCTTCTCTGACAAGATATCCCACAAGATGAGAAGATGGACAACAACCTTCCAGGTTCTCTCAATTTGGAGGGTGGATTCTCCATGAGACCTCCAATCTTTAATGGCACAAACTTCCTCTATTGGAAGCAAATGATGCAATTCTACTTCCAAGGAATGAGATATGACATGTGGAAAGTAATCATCCTTCCCTACAAGGAGCCGAAAGGAGATGTAGCTAATTGGGATGAAGCTACACTTAAGAAGGCACATCTGAATGAAAAGGCCATAAGCATCATTTATGCAACCCTCACTCCTTCCGATTCAACCAGATCTCTTTAGAGACACGACCAATGAGATATGGAACAAACTTTGCATCACCTATGAAGGCACCAAGAAAGTCAGGAGTCAAAAGTCTACATGCTCAAAGGCTTCCTTGAGAACTTCAATAGAGACTAAAATGTACTCAAGGCTCAACACCATCATCAATGGACTTGCTTCCTTGGGTCAACCCATGGATCAAGTCACCATCAACTCTAAGATCCTTAGGTCTCTTCCTAAGAGGTGGCAATCCAAGATGAACTCCATTGAAGAAAAAAGAAGCCTTAGTGAGATAGCTTCTAAAGTGATCATTGGGAACCTTCAGACTAACGAGCCAAGACTTGACAATCAAGAAATAAGAAGAAAAGCTTGAAAAGAAGGAATCAAAGAAGATGAAGGGAAACACATTTAAATCTCAAGTGAAGGCAATTGTTCTTCAACAACAACTTGTTTGTCAGACTACTCCCTCCTCAAGTGAAGATGAAGCCCCCAGTGATCATGAAGTTAACTACTCCAAGGGGGAAGCACTTAAAATGATGTCCCTCCTCCTCATATACTCCAAGGTGCTATGAGTGTAAAAAGGATACTATAAGAATGATTGCCCCAAGGAAAAGAAGTCATACCATAAGAGAATCTCCAATAAGAAAGAGAACTACAAGAAGGAATGCCAGTATAAGAGGAAGGACAAGAACGAAAGAAGAAACAAAGATGCAGTCGATGCCGCATGAGAGGAGCCTTCTTCTAGTGATTCCGTCTCAAATAAGGGAGAATGACACCTTGCTCTCATGGCCTCTACTAGTGAAGACAACTGTAAGGTAAGTGACGAAACTTTAAATGAACTATCTAAAGAAGCCCTCATTGATATTCCTAATGATTCCAACACTTCTTATTCTAAGTGCAAATCTAAGAAGAAAATGCTAGTAAAATTATTGATGACTTATATGCTAAAATTTATTTCCTTGAGCAAAATGGGAAAGTTCATCTCAATAGTATTGATTCTTTGGAAGGTCAATTTCTTGAGATTGAGTTGCAATACAATGTCATTGAGATAGAGAATGATATTTATCTTAAGAAAATGAATATTCTTAAAGGTAAGAACCAAACTTGCCTTGATGAGCTTGTTTTGTTTAGAATTGAAAATGATAAACTCATTGCCAAGTTCAACGATCTAAGACATGGTTGTGATAATATTAAGGATGAAATTAAAATCTATCTTGATGAGCTTACTCTACTTAGAATTGAAAATTGTAGATTCCTTGTTGATGATATTTCTTATAGACATTTATTGACAAGTAATGAGGTAGATAATATAACTCTTGATAGAGATTCTTATCAGACTAAAGCCCTCTGTCTATAGGCTGACCTGCTTCATGCTTAAGATGATTCAGCTAGTATTTCTTCTTCTCTCATTACTCTCAGTGATTATAATCACAGGCTTAGAGGTTCCTTGTAAAAGTTCCTCAAAGAGAAAAAGTCCCTCAATGAAGTTCTAAATCACTATACCAAACAAAATGGTAAACGTGTTTTAGGATACAAGGGAATCTTGAAATCAAAGAAAAGGGTAAGAAAAAAAGAAAGGAACCTTGTATCTTCTATAGAGAGTCATCCAGCTTTAAGAACCCTATGGTTTTTGCACATTGCAAGAGTGATGATCATTATTCTACTTATTGTCCATATAGAGAGAAGGGGACATATTCAAAGATGAAATGGGTCCCCAAGATAACTCCGGATCCTAAGTTTGAATTGGGCACCAACATCTTACTTTGTTGTAGGTAAAAGGAAAATGGACTGTTGATAGTGGTTTCTCAAGGCACATGACATATGAAATAAGCCATTTCAACAATGTCAAAAACAAAAAAGGAGGATCAATGACTTTGGTGACAACGATAAAGGTAAATTTATAGGTGAGGGTGATGTGGGCGGTTCACTATGCATAAAGAATGTACTTCTTGTGGATAGCCTATATCACAATCTTATTAGTTTTTTTCAATTATGTGACAATGATTATCTTGTGTTATTTACCTGATTTGAATGCTTGCTTCTAGATTCCCTCTCCTACAATGTTTTTTTTGGATCGGGTCCTCTCCTACAATGTTATATATAAGGGAACTATAAATGGAAACCTTTATGTTATTGTTCTTGATTCTCTTAAGCATATTCTTGGCAAATTCCTTGTTGTTGATAAAAATGATATATCTTTGTGGCACCTTAGACTTGGTCATGTAAATATGCATCAGATGAAGAAGTTGAGCAAAAAGGAATTGGTTAAAGGACTTCCTAAATTGGACTTTAAGAAGGATGAGGAATGCCAACCTTGTACACGAGGAAGGAAAACCAAATCCTCCTTTAAATACAAAGGAGTCCTTAGTACCAAGAGAGATCTTGAACTTCTTCACATCGATCGATTTGGACTAATGAGAACTCAATCACTTCGTGGTAGCAAGTTTTGCCTCGTGATTGTCAATGACTTTTCTCGCTTTACTTGGACTTTATTCTTAGTTTCAAAAAGTGATACTCTGGATGTTTTCTTTACTTTTTGCAAATGGTTTGAATATGAAGCTTTTTTCCAAGTCGTCTCTATCCATAGTGACCATGGGGGAGAGTTTAAAAATGATTTGTTTGAAAGGTTTTGTGAGGAATCAGGTTATGCACACAATGTTTCTTATCCTCATACACCTCAACAAAATAGAGTTATAGATAGAAAGAATAGTTCTTTACAGGAAATGGATAGGACCATGCTTTTAGAGTATGATACTCCAAAGAAGTTTTGAATTGAAGCTGTTAGCACTTCATGTTTTGTAAAATTGAGTTTTTACTCGTCCTTCTTTAAAGAAAACCCTTATAAGTTATGGCATGGTAGAAAACCCTCTATTGATTTCTTTCATGTTTTTGATTATCCTTGTTTTGTTTTAAACACCATGGATTCCCTCGACAAGTTTGATGTGAAATCCTACAAGGCTTTCTTTCTTGGTTATAGCACTACTTGTAAAGCTTATAGAGTATTTAACATTGAATTTTCTAAAGTTGAGGAATCTATCGATAAATTTGTTGAAACTAACTCAACTATTTCCAAGAATATTGTAAATGATGATGTTGTAGATGAGGTTATTTCTAGATTAAAAGAGCTCAAAATCATTGATAAAGGAAAAGTGGTGGTAGTAGATGAAGAAGAAAAGAAGGATCCTACTCCCCGCTTTGGTAAAGATCATCCTAAAGATCTCATTATTGACAATCCTTTTAGAAGGGTGAAGACATGGGATGTATTCAATAAGGAACAAGCCGAGATCACCCTCATCTCACAATTTGAGCCAAAGAATGTCAAAGAAGCTCTCAAAGATGATGAATGGATCCTAGATATACAAGAGGAGATAGAGCAAATTGAAAAGAACAAGTGTGGACCTTAGCACCAAAACCAAATGATAGGAAGATAATTGGCACCAAATGGGTCTACCACAACAAGCTAGATGAAAGTGACAAATTGGTAAGGAACAAAGAAAGATTATTTGCTCAAGGATACAATCAATAGGAAGGTATTGATTTTGATGAAACTTATGCTCCTGTTGCTAGACATGAATCTATTAAAATGTTACTTGCCTTTTCTAGATAAAAGAATTTCTTGCTTTATCAAATGGAGGTTAAAAGTGTATGTGGCTCAACCTCCCAGATTTGAACATGACAAGCTTCCTAACCATGTTTATGTACTGCAAAAATCTCTTTATGGACTTAATAAAGCCCCTAGAGCTTGTTATGAGAAATTAAAGAACTATTTTCTAGATAATGGCTTTGTCATGGGAAAAGTTGATTCTACCCTCTTTCTTAAACACACTTCTAGCAACTTTTTGATCATTCAAATATATGTTGATGATATCATTTTTGGTGGAAGTAATCTTGATGTTTGCAAGGAGTTTAGTTCTCCTATGCAGAGTGAGTTCAGGATGAGTATGATGGGGGGCTTACTTTCTTCCTTGGATTTCAAATCAAGAAAACAAAGTAAGGAAACTTCATCAACCAAGGCAAGCATGCAAGTGAACTCTTGAAGCACTTTGGGATGGAGAACACCAAGGCGATGGAAAACTCCACATCAAACATTGCCAAACTTGATAGATACAAGAAAGGCAAGAAGGTAGATCAGAAGTTCTATAGAGGTATGATTGGTAGCTCACTAGTACAAAAACTAACTCTAGAGTCAGCTAAAACATACCTACAACATCGGTTAAAAAGTGACACCTAAGTGGGAGACACTAGAGATATAGTCCTAAGATGTCGGTTCTTGGGGTATGCCAAAACTAATGACCAAGACATCTAGCCTTAGTTTTTATGATAAAACAAACTGACAAATCAAGTATCATATTCCGTCAGTTTTATAACAGACCACGACGTCATTTATCCATACCAAGTTACATTTGTAAGTGCAAAAGATCACTTGTTTTGGTTATAACTAGAAACTGACACCTTTATTGCAACATAGTTGTCAGTTACTTAAAGGTAAATTTATGATTAAGATATGCAATGGTGGTTTGTACATAGAAAATCGACGATTATGATAGTGTTGCCCAGAACAGTCATGCTGCCTGGAACGACCATTCTGGTTAGTCCTACAATGTCGTTTTTCTTCCTAAACCGACGTTGAAGACCTTAGCTGTCAGTTTATTTTGAGCAACCAACGACTAAATTTTTTTAATAGCAGTATGAAAATCTATTATCCAAATGGTCAGTAGGATGCAGAACTTGTAGTTACAGATTAACAACATCTGTGAGTTCATCTAAACATGACAACAAAAACTACATTCAACATCCATTTTCATCACATGTTTAAACATATATCTATTCATTCATTTCAACATTCATTCACACAAATGATTCTTCATTCACACATGATATTTCATTGACACGTGATACTTCATTTACATATGCACCAACCCATTCTCATGACATGAAGAAACATAATTCTCATTGTATTCATTCATCTTCACATTCAAACTTATATATTCATACATAAACACCAATAATTTATTTGCATCAAATTTAAAGTTGCAAGAAGTACTCATAAGCACATGTATATAGAAATAATCTGATGGAGTGGACTTTTAGAATCTTAAATTTCCAATGACATAAGTAAAATCATATGGTTGAGTTATATTGAGAGTTCCAAGCTTTTGACAAAGTAGGTGTGTTGATGTGAGGTTGAAATCATGATTAAGATATATCTTTTGAATGTCTTTTTGAGGAATTAATTAAATATTCTAATAGATGAGTTTGGTCCCAAATTTGAGTACAAGGTAGATCGAGAGATAAAGAAGCTATGGTTAAAATTTGGTGGCAATCGGAGGATCCTAGAGGGAGTTAGTAAGGATTGATATTTGAGAAATAATGTGCTTTATTGATGGGTAATAGACCTAAGTTCAACAATCTAAGCCTAAGATAGGCTGTGTTACACGCCCCTTAATTGTGGGTGGGATGCGTGGAGGTATTTTAGCCATAGATCTGAGATCCAGTGGCTCGGACTGCCTGCTTATGAGAGCCACGGATCCGGCCTGTTTGTGGGGCACTACCAGCCCTTGGATGACAATCAGACGACTAGGAGTTCTCCTCCTACATTCCTTCGCAATGGAGAACGTGGGTGGGGAGACGATGCCCCGACCCACTTCCACCACGTCGCAAATCATGGATCGAGAGGTTGGAGTAAAGGAGTAGTTGATCCCGTCTCATCGAGATAAGTAGGCTGACCCATTACTTGAGGGTAGTGGCTGAGAGACAAGGGAAATCAGACTCTTTACCCCATCTCCACTGTTTTTACAGCTGAAGGATGCGAGCATAGTAGGAAGAACAAGGAGTTAGAGAGGAGATCAAAAGGTAATGACCGTAGGAAATCAAAGGTCAAGGACACAGGAGTTCGAACCCGATCTCATAGTAGACTTTTGTGAAGCTTCCCTGGCTGACGAGGAGCACCTTGCTGCCAGATGAAGATGGAGATCGAGGAGGTGTGAGGAGTGCATTGCTATACAAATGAGGATTACAGTTGAGTTTCTATAGTCCTCGCACTACTGTGGGAGGCCTTGGATCAAAAAGATATGGAGTGGAGGCATTAAGCCTCTTCTGCCCCGTTGTACCAGAGCTAGGCGGCGGCGCCTTGTGGAGTAGGAGATCTACAGCCAAACCCTAGGATGCGAGCTACCGTGGGAGGCTGGAGGTCATGGACGGAGCTGATGGAGGGCTAAGGAGATGAAAAGGAGCACTCCTAAGCAGTCGATTGCTCGCCGGAGCAGAGTCGTGCGACGACACTCCTACAAAATAGGGGCAACAGGCGTCCACACGAGAACGCGAGTGAAAGAGAGGAGGCCGACCCGGTTCATGCCTCAAACTAGGTGAGTCCAGGCGCAATAAACCATCCAAACCAGAGAGAACCAGCCCACATCAGCAACCAAGGAGGTGCGCCCTCCTCAGGGCCACGTGTCACCTCCAGATTGGACGAAAAAGGTAAATCTTCAGTTAATATGCAGATCTTCAATAATCTGTAGAAATTAGTACGAATGTCAGAAAAATACAAATAAGGTACCGAAATTCTCAAAAAAATGTGTAGAACAATATGAAATCATAATATCAGGCTTTTGATGCACTAATATTAGTGATATATTGTTAGTTGTGAAATGCTTAATTGATAGATAATAAATATCAAACAACGACCTAAAATTATGAGAAAATACCAGTAAATCATGATTCATGTTTATAATGCATATGATGTCAGATATGATCATTGTAATAAATGAAATCATGTAATTTGCTTATAATGGCTAATTAGGGCTAATAACACTAAATAAAATGCAATAAATACATGCATGCTCAATAAATGATGAAATTTACAGAACACTCTTATATCAGTAACTGGAAGCTAATCTGGAACTTTGATATCACTTAGATGCATAGAATTCATGTTACATGAGGATGACCCTTAATACATATGATGTAACCCTAATATGGTTAATGAATGTGACATAATGTTAAGTATGTTCACATAATAATGTGACACATGAGTATATCCAGTTATTGAGCCATAATCTGGAAAGTGACATCAGTAAGATAATTCTAAGATAAGAATTCAAGTAAAAGTGGGAATATCCTAATGAACTAAGTGAAACCCTAATATGAACATGATTAGGGTTAACATGAGATGTAGATGATGAGAATCTGATAATAGTACATGGTCTTGTCTTAATCAGGGTTGACCAAGGTTAGAGTTGACATGAGGAATATGTGATTAGGATGTCTCTATGGAAGGTACGCCATTACCTCTTACTTGGCTTATTATACAATATGCTTGTGTTATATGTTTAGTAAAATACTTGGCATATGATATTGGATGAAATGATTGTTCTTGTATGATATGTTGCTTGATTTTTCATACTTATTGTTATGAACACATGAAACATAATATATTTGTTCCATTATATGAAATCACTATATCTCTTTGGTAAGCATAGTGCTAGTGAGTGATCTATCTCTTTGGTAAGCAGATCACATGTATAATGATCTATCTCTTTGGTAAGAAGATCATGAGGCCTGGATGCATCTATCCCATTGGTAGGCAGATGCACAAGCATATAATAGAAAATGTGCCTAAAATATATGGTCTCTTTTGTTAATGAAAATCTTTGTGCAAGTATATGATTTTTCTTACATTTCTTCTGTTATTGCTAAGTATTAGTTTTATCTTATTGCCAAGATATGATGAGAGGTATAGAAAAGACACGTAGGCATACTCAGTACAATATTCTTGAATATTGTGCTGACGTGTACCACATGTAATCTTTTATTTAGGTTGTGGTTATGCTTTTGAAGATCCAGGATAGTTGAGAGTTGTGTGGCGAGCTGATGTATAGGTGGACCTATTGTCTTAAGATCCTGTAGTTTAGTGGTAGTACATGTATATGTAGAGTTTGCTGTTCAATATGTAATATCAAATGTTGTAATAATTTGTGTTGTAATTATATGTTGAATGGTGAACATGTGTGTATGGTTTTATTATTGTTCATGTGCATGTGCTACTATTGTTTCCTTCTGACTCCCTTGATTTTCTTCTTCTTAGCCTGGTGTGGGGTGTTTAAATTGGGATTCTCGCTGAGGTGATGTTTCAATTTGGACGTCACACATCAGATTAAGTTTTAGAAAATCCGGGGATGTCACAGGTGGTATCAGAGCATGAACAATAGCAAAGCCTGACATTTGCTCATTATGCAACTCAAACTAAAGAATATTGAACTTAATAATCTTTAGGGTTAGATTAGTCATCTTTTAGAGACTAGATCTGACCTAGCCTCTAGGTTAGCACCTAGATGTTGGAGAACTAGGTCTAGACTGGTGCTTGTTGAGTAGCAAGTCCTTAGATGTCGTTCTTTCCTTGTAGTGCAGTGGTATGGGACGTTGCACTATTTGGAAATGACGTGCATCAAAGGAAGAGAAACCCTAGACATATGGAGCTCATAGTCTAGAGTAGCTACACTAGTCTACACCATGTTCTCACCCCTTTCCATAGTTTTCATGACTATATACTCTCTACTATGTGTGGGACACTCATTTTCAAGATTTGGTTTTGGATTCCAACCGGATTGAATCGTGATAGTTTTCTCTGACGTTTGTTTTATCGGAGAAAAACTATATAATATTTTATCATGTATATGTATTATAAAAATGTGTCCCCATGCATCTATGAGTAGGAGGTGATCATGCGACCTAAGTGAAAGTGAATGACATCAGTCTAGAAGAGAGAGTAGTTCTAGATTAGATGTCTAGAGCCTTTTTGATATACATGATAGATGGAATAGATGAAATAAGTTTTGATGATATGATGTAAGTCTTATATAGATAACATAAGATGGTCATGATGATTTATGTTTGTCTTTGAGGACATGAGTTAGGTTTGAGGTTTTGAGATAAGTCTTGATGATGCAAGTATGCATTCTTTTATGAGATAAGATATGATAAGTTAAGACAAGGTTGTGAGTCAGCATAAGCCTCAAGCTCTTTTACGAAGGAGGACCTCTAGTGTTAGGACCAGTTTTGGGGTTAACTCCAGAGAGAGTGAGACCCAATGGGAGAAGGTTAGAGAACCTAAACTCCAAGATATGAGAATTCTGAGATATGTGATATGATATGTCCTAAACTAGACTACTCCTGAGTGAATGAGTTGTGTTTCTTAATGCATGATTCCTATAGTCTTGTTGAACCCTAGATGTCCTTGGGAAGACCAAACCCTAGAGTTAAAGAGAGGTTGGTTATGTGTGTATGTGAACATGAATATGAGTGCCTGCCATCTGGGTGAGGGAGAGAGCCCAAGACCCTGGAGGAGGTAGCTATATTTTAGTTCTGTGAAAGCCTCATGCTCGGGTTGGTGGTTTCCCACATAGGAATCTAGTGGTGTATATAGGAGAGTTTTGAGATATAACATGTTTCATGGAATATATATCTACGAATAGAATGTCATATCATGTTTGTTTTGTGCTTATGTGGCTACATCTTGTAAGGCTCTCACTAGTGCCAATGAGGTAATCTGAAAACCCTAGACTAAGAGATGGAAGATAAAGTATATGCATATGAGATACTCATAGAGTTGAGTTAGCTCAGAGAGACTAAGCATAAAAATACCCTCATGATATGGGTCAGGAGAACCTTGATTGAGCTAGATAAAGTTTTGATATATGTCAAACAAGCCACTCATATAAGTTTCTTTATCAAAATCATGATTTAGTATTGTACAATGTGATCTAATCTCGAGACGTGATATATAGACATGATATGATGAAACCTAGAAATGGTTTAATAGATATTAATGCATAAATGGTTAACCATATACATGAATAATGATGATAATGTGATATTACTAGTTAATCTTGTGCTGAAATCACTAGTAAACCTTGCAATCTATTATGAGCAATGAAATAAGTTCATGTGAATGAAACATGTTACATGGGGTGTTAATCTTAGTGCCTAATAAAGATGAAAAATATAGTTTGTCAATTAACGCAACATAATGAGTATGTTACATCGATATGGATAACGTGGGGTAACTATAGTTAACTCCCTCCTAAAAGGCATATGTTAATGATGAACATGTTCTAATGAGAAACTCAATAAAATATTGATGGCACATTGATATATGGGTTAATTTTAGTTAACTCATTTAGAAAATGGTAATATGATTTGAGAACCCTAATGGATGGCTAAAGATAAGGAAGCAAATATAACATATGAGATATGTAATGACATAACCTAAGCTTCTAAACCCTTGTTTGAGCCTTCTATGGAGTGAGGTTTCACCCTTGATGCTTTTGAAACCTCCTAATAATGCTTTGGATACATGGTTCTAAGTAACCTTTGTGGATATGTTACACATAGAATGGTTCCTACATGTGGATGAGAGCAAGATAAGGTTTTCCCTGGAAGTATGAGTATGGTGTACTTTCGAGGATGAAAGTTCTTTTAAGATGTATATGATGTGAAAGACTGGATTTCTGGCTTAATTTCGAGGACGAAATATATTTTAAGGTGTGTAGTATGTGATGGAGTGGACTTTTAGAATCTTAAATTTCCAATGACATAAGTGAAATCATATGGTTGAGTTATATTGAGAGTTCCAAGCTTTTAACAAAGTAGGTGTGTTGATGTGAGGTTGACATCATGATTAAGATATATCTTTTGAATGTCTTTTTGAGGAATTAATTAAATAGTCTAATTGATGAGTTTGGTCACCAAATTTGAGTAGAAGGTAGATCGAGAGATAAAGAAGCTATGGTTAAAATTTGGTGGCAATCTGAGAATCCTAGAGGGAGTTAGTAAGGTTTGATATTTGAGAAATAATGTGCTTTATTGATGGGTAATAGACCTAAGTTCAACAATCTAAGCCTAAGCTAGGCTGTGTCACGCACCCCTTAATTGTGGGTGGGATGCATGGAGGTTTTATACCCATAGATCTGAGATCTAGTGGGTAGGACTGCCTGCTTATGAGAGCCATGGATCCGGCCTATTTGTGGGGCACTACCAGCCCTTGGATGACAATCAGACGACTAGGAGTTCTCCTCCTACCTTCTGTCGTAATGGAGAACGTGGGTGGGGAGATGAGGCCCCGACCCACTTCCGCCACATCACAGATCATGGATCGAGAGGTTGGACTAAAGGAGTAGTTGATCCCATCTCATCGAGATAAGCAGGCTGACCCATTACTTGAGGGTAACGGCTGAGAGACAGGGGAAATCAGAGTCCCACTCCCTTACCCCATCTCCACTATTTTTACAGCTGAAGGATGCGAGCACAGTAGGAAGAACAAGGAGTCAGAGAGGAGATCGAAATGTAATGAGCATAGGAAATCAAAGGTCAAGGACATAGGAGTTCGAGCCCGGTCTCATAGTAGACTTTTGTGAAGCTTCCCTGGCTGACGAGGAGCACCTTGCTGCCAGATGAAGATGGAGATCGGGGAGGTGCGAGGAGTGCATCGCTCTGCAAATGAGGATTACAGTTGAGTTTATGGAGTCCTCGCACTACTGTGAGAGGCCTTGGATCGAAAAGATATGGAGTGGAGGCATTACACCTCTTCTGCCCCGCTGAACCAGAGCTAGGCGGCGGCGCCTTGTGGAGGAGGATATCCACAACCAAACCCTAGGATGCGAGCTACCGTGGGAGGCTGGAGGTCATGGACGGAGCTGATGGAGGGCTAAGGAGATGTAAAGGAGCACTCCTAAGTAGTCGATTGCTCGCCAGAGCAGAGATGTGCGTCGGTGCTCCTACAAAATAGGGGCAACAGGCGTCCACGCGAGAACGTGAGTGAAAGAGAGGAGGTCGACCCAATTCATGCCTCAAACCAGGCGGGTCCAGGCACAATAAACCAGCCAAACCAGAGAGAACCGGCCCGCAGCAGCAACCAAGGAGGTGCACCCTCCTGAGGGCCATGTGTCACCTCCGGATTGGATGAAAAAGGTAAATCTTTAGTTAATATGCATATCTTCAATAATCCGTAGAAATTATTACGAATGTCAGAAAAAAACAAATAAGGTACCAAAATTCTCAAAAAAATGTGTAGAACAATATGAAATCATAATATCAGGCTTTTGATGCACTAATATCAGTGATATCTTGTTAGTTGTGAAATGCTTAATTGATAGATAATAAATACCAAACAACGACCTAAAATTATGAGAAAATATCAGTAAATCATGATTCATGTTTATAATGCATATGATGTCAGATATGATCATGGTAATAAATGAAACCATGTAATTTGCTTATTATGGCTAATTAGGGCTAATAACACTAAATAAAATGCAATAAATAAATGCATGCTCAATAAATGATGAAATTTACAGAACACTCTTATATCAGTAACTGGAAGCTAATCTGGAACTTTGATATCAATTAGATGCATAGAATTCATGTTACATGAGGATGACCCTTAATACATATGATGTAACCCTAATATGGTTAATGACTGTGACATAATGTTAAGTATGTTCACATAATAATGTGACACATGAGTATATCCAGTTATTGAGCCATAATCTGGAAAGTGACATCAGTAAGATAATTCTAAGATAAGAATTCAAGTAAAAGTGGGAATATCCTAATGAACTAAGTGAAACCCTAATATGAACACGATTAGGGTTAACATGAGATGTAGATGATGAGAATATGATAATAGTACATGGTCTTGTCTTAATCAGGGTTGACCAAGGTTAGAGTTGACACGAGGAATATGTGGTTAGGATGTCTCTATGGAAGGTACACCATTACCTCTTACTTGGCTTATTATACAATATGCTTGTTTTATATGTGTAGTAAAATACTTGGCATATGATATTGGATGAAATGATTGTTCTTGTATGATATGTTGCTTGATTTTCCATACTTATTGTTATGAACACATGAAACATAATATATTTTTTCCATTATATGAAAGCACTATATCTCTTTGGTAAGCATAGTGCTAGTGAGTGATCTATCTCTTTGGTAAGAAGATCACATGTATAATGATCTATCTCTTTGGTAAGCAGATCATGAGGCCTAGATGCATCTATCCCATTGGTAGGCAGATGCACAAGCATATAATGGAAAATGCGCTTAAAATATATGTTCTCTTTTGTTAATGAAAATCTTTGTGCAAGTATATGATTTTTCTTATATTTATTCTATTATTGTTAAGTATTAGTTTTATCTTATTGCCAAGATATGATGAGAGGTATAGAAAAGACACGTAGGCGTACTCAGTACAATATTCTTGAATATTGTGCTGACGTGTACCACATGTAATCTTTTGTTTAGGTTGTGATTATGCTTTTGAAGATCCAGGATAGTTGAGACTTGTGTGGCGAGCTGATGTACAGGTGGACATGTTGTCTTAAGATCATGTAGTTTAGTGGTAGTACATGTATATGTAGAGTTTGTTGTTCAATATGTAATATCAAATGTTGCAATAATTCATGTTGTAATTATATGTTGAATGGTGAACATGTGTGTATGGTTTTATTATTGTTCATGTGCATGTGCTACTATTGTTTCCTTCTGACTCCCTTGATTTTCTTCTTCTTAGCTTGGTGTGGGGTGTTTAAATTGGGATTCTCACTGATGTTTCAATTTGGACATCACACATTAGATTAAGTTTTAGAAATTCTGGGGACGTCACAAATAATGACATCAAAATTTGGAAAACTCATTCTTTAATCCCAATCATATTCAAAATTGGCATCCCTAATGAAGGCTTCTGACCATTATTCTCGTATGTCATCTAGTTATTCTTCAGTATAGGGCTTTTGTATCTCATCTAGTTTTTTCATATCAAAGTTTGTTTTAAACACCTACAAAGATATAATAAAGTATATGATTCTAAGGTTTGATATTTTCATATTATGTAATGAAGCTATATATACTTATGATGATCAAGACTATATATATAGATTACATTTTCTATGAAATTGATGTCTAGTGCCTCATATCTAAAAATCATTTTCATATACCACATCATATAGTATCTACATGACCAACCATTATCTTGTACAAGACACTATAAATTTCAGCATACATACCACTAATAAGTAAACGTAAGCATAGCTGAAAAAAATATGCATTTGTGTCAGAAAACTACATGAACACTATTCCAAACTATCACTCTCTTTTTGTTGTCCACCTTTCCTCCAGCCTTTGTGAAATCTTTTATAGACCTATACATTAATGTAACACATTAAATTATATTAGTAAATAGTCATGTAATAATATATGTTAATGAATATAAATATATTAGTTTACTCATGTGAATAATGTCCTTTTTAATTTGTATACCCCACTATCTACTTTGTCACCCTTAGGATCTAAATAATATGCAGTTAACATTGCGGGGACAATAACCAATAACACCCAATGATTATTCCTGAGTGAAAATAAGGCAAATAAAATTAAACTAAAAATGAACAATGAAATGTAATTTTAAAGTTAAAATTATAAGCATAGTAAGAAAAGTTACCCAACATTGTATGGATCTAACATCAAGCTCTTTTTATTTTTATCGATATATTTACATGCAGTAGAGCAATACTGGGAGACAAATGCAAGGTCTTTAATTACACAAATAATCAGTAATGGAACTAAAAATGCCACATGGGCAATGTAACCTTGTACATACCATATTAAGTGGTTGTAAAACTTATATTATGTATGAATTAGAAAATAGATCAACATATATAATGAGGTATTTATCTATATAATATCTCACCATATCTAAAGTTCTATTACATAAATATTTAGCCAAGCATAAGTAAACATCTCCAACACATCTTGTGGAAACATACTAGTATTATGAAGTTGACCTACATCCTCCTCCCTAAGATGGACCATCATAGGCGACCCCTCTTCATGTTTGTCTATCCATTTTGTCCTACCCCTGGACTGATGACCTATTGAATCAAATATGTCCTTTGTAAGCCAAGTAGGAAATTGAGGAGGAGGTGGAGGGCAAATTGTAAGAGGTTTCTTTAGGCGCTATGTCCTACATATATATGATTTCACATAAGTGTTGTCATGTATATAAAGATACAAACACAATGTAAATTTACCATACATTGGTATAGATAACTCCAACTTTGGTCCACTCGACCATGCCGCCTTCTGCATCACCAATGGTCTCGTGCTCAGGGTGGTCATATGGTAGTGCAGTATGCTTCCAAGCATCATAGACAAACCTCGAAATCAAACAAACTGCATCGGTAGGTAACAGTGCACCATGAAGCATGTCACCTTCAAGGCATGGGTAAACCTTTCCCACTGCAATGACACATTATTTTCATCTAAGACGACATCACTTCAACCCCTATAAAATTACATAAAGTGTTATATATACCTAAACTCAAATATAAATCATTCTGAAAGACTGTTATGGCATAAAAATCCTTACAACAGACGTATTAGATGTGGGTCAATGGGATTACTCCCAACCACATTTGTCGTAGGAGGGTCCACCTTGTATAAAGAAAGGGGCATTGTAGGTACTGTATGAGAAGAATGATACTTTCTCATTGCTTCCTCTATACCCTTTGGAATGAGATATTGTACCTTTTCTAAGAGTCTCCCTTTGCGCTTATGCTCTGATGGCCCAAAGAAGGCTCTTATATCGATACCAGTGCCAACAACCGTAACACACCCAAGATGCTCTAGTTTACCTAGAGCAACTATCAATTCATCTCTTGTGTCTCCAGGGGTGAACTTTCCTTGTTTGCTTTTCTCTTAGACCTCCCTCTAATCATCATCAATAATATTTGGTAAGTAAAACATAGCATGAATATTAATTTCTCTAAGAGTTGAATTTTACCATTTTTCCAGATGCCTCAGTAGTTGTAGGATTGGGTATATCTCTAGATTTGCATTTGCCTCCAGCTATCCATAGATCATGGTGAAGTAGAGGTCGAGTAGTAGTAGAGGACTCTTTGGTCCTAGGAGTAAACTACTGGGAATAAGACACCTACAATAACTTTTGGCAAAGATGTGCATAGCTAGCTAGACCCATCGTGTAGTTGTGTGCATTCTTTGCACACCTTTTTCTTTGAGCATTGCTTATAGCCTAGTTAGTCCAAACCATATGTTACACATGTAATACAATAAATTCAATATCAAGATCAAGTTTTAATACCTTAAATTCATATGTTTGTCTCTTAGCCACAAACATCTCCCACTTTTTAGGGTCAAGATAGTTCCATTTCTCAGTGGCAGACTTCTTCTTGTTATCAACTTTTTGTATGTATTCTCGTGTGAGAGTTGTACAGTAATTTCCCAGTATCTTTCCACAGTGTTGCATTACCTTTTTACAATGCAGTTTCTCATCTAGTTCAAATATGCTATGCAAAAAACACTGTATACGTAATGGAATATTCTTAAAAACATAATTATAAATAGCTTTAAAGTAGAATTATAAATGATAATATCTCACATATATTTCCTTCCATATATAGTTTTTCTTGTTTGGATCAACTTTATGCCAATATTCTACATTTATATACACCGTACTATGAGTCAGAACCCCTAGATATGACATAAAAGAACTATGGTTCTTCCCTACAAGATTTTCTTGAATATCAAACTCAACAACCAACTTCAACCTGTTACCCCTTTTCTCTTTTAACTTGTTCATCATGGTGATGCCTCTTATTGTTGCAAGCTTATGATGTTGCACATCAATCTTAGTAAGATCCTTAGGGCACACATCCTCATGCTAAAATTGACAAAAAACACACATAAGTCATAAAAAGATATAATTTTTAAATTTGATAGAACAAGACATCAAGATAGACATTGTAAAATGCACATCATTGTAATAAAACAATACAACTTACAATAATGCCAGGGTGCTCATCCTCACAAAACACATTGTCAGGGTGCTCATCCTCATGGTAATCATCCTCACGACCATCAAACTCATGGTCAGACGCTATATGAAATAATGTCAGATCAAAAATAGTCAAACAATGAAATATAAGTGATAAAGAATGTAAAATGTTTATCTAACATAAAAAATAAAAGTATGTCTCTAATATTTGGATCTTGTATCAATTAACATTCCCTTGATGTGATCTCCACACATATATAAGTCAGTGTCAGCTTCAATATTTGGTGTTGGCAAGCCAACTGAGTATGAAAAGGACTCATCATAATTGTCATAGTACTCTTCTTCATCTATAGGATCTACAATGAACTTCCTTTTACCATGAAGAATAATTGACTATTTTTCATTTACAGGATCATTGATATAAAATACTTACTTCTTCTGTGATGCCATTATGAATGGTTCACCCTTCTTGCCAATCTTTTCAAAATTCACTAATGTGAAACCCAATTCATCCACTATAACTCCTTTGGTGTTATCAACCCAACTACACCTAAAGATGGGAACTTTGAAATCTATGTAGTCAAACTCCCAAATTTCTTGAATGACACCATAATATGACATTTTAGCTTCACAGAGACTTTTAACCTTTGCACTAGAAAAAATAATGAAGACGCTTGAAGGGTGACCACTATTTTGGATGACACTCTTATCACCTTGACGCTTTGTGTAATATGAAAATCCATTTACGTCAAACCCTTCATAAGACATAACATTCATTTTTGGTTTAAAAATGAGGCATTTGATATTTTCAACAACATTATTTGGTGTTTGAGATAGTTGAACTAAAATTTTATCTTCAAAGCACCTAATAAATGTCTTGTGATGTTCTCTAGCAAGCCACATTGAATTTGCTTGAGGATATTATTTCTTGATGAAATTGGTATGTTCGGTGATATAACTACTCACTTCATTGATGTTGTATAAAATATACAAGTGTGCTTATTCCCAGAGCTCACAAGTGATTACTTTCACTCGTTCTCCTAAAGTCCCTCTACCAAAATAGTCCTCAATATTCTCGTCATTTATAGGACCTTCATTACAACTCATAACTTTTTGTAAAATTCTATAACCTCTTTGGCCATATATCCCTCAATAATACTTCCTTTAGGCCGATAATTCAAATATCACCTTTAAAAACACTCATGGAACATTCAAAAGGATACATCTAATGGAAGAAAAATGGTCCCAACATTTTCACTTCCCTAGTCAGATGGACAAAAAGATGTACCATGATATCAAAGAATGAAGGAGGAAAATACATCTCAAGTTGTCATAGGGTAACAACCACTTCTCTTTGTAACTTATCAAGATTATGAGGATCAATAACTTTATTGCATAGATTGTTGAAGAAGAACAAAGCCTTATGATTGCAAACCTTACATGCTTCGACATTATAGATCGAATTGCCACGAGTAATATTTGTTGCATTAGAGTGTGACAATCATGATATTTAAGACCTATCATCTTCAAATCCTTCATTGATACAAGTTTATAATTATTGGAAGAGTATCCATGTGGTACCACTACTAAAAATATGGTCTTTAACTATTAAAAAAAATTGTAGCGAAAACCCCATATTTTGTAGCCAAAGGCTTTAACTACATATTTCTTTACACATACAAATTGTAGTATATGCTCGTATAGCTAAAGCCTTTAACTATATTTTTCAAATATGTAGTTAGATAATCCATTCGCTACAAATTTATATATAGCCGGAAGCGTAGCTAGATATTGTCCTTACATATTTAAATATAAGTACAATTATAGCTAAATGTATGACTACAATTGCATATATAGTCAGTATGTAGCAAAAGGATGAAGTTAATACATTTTATGTGTAGTTAATGTGTAGGGAAAGGCATTAGCTACTATATACATATATATGTAGTTGATTATGAATCTAGCTACATATGTAGTGCCATTTAGTACACATACATATATGCTTAGTTTGACTTTATATATATATATATATAGTGTAATTTGTTAATACACAAGTTCTATTGTAGTATCTAGAACAAGTGATGCTCATTATGCCAACAATCTTACTTTCATTTATAATGAAGTGTCAAATGTACATGGGGAGGACGTATACCTTGCCCCTATTACACAATGTGCACAAAAAAAGGTATATACATATATCAATGATTCAGTGGTCTACTAACATCTTTGCCAAAGAGTTGTGTCTTTCTCGACCAGTTTTAATATCCTTATTGTCTTCTTCTTTTGTTCAAGCTCTTGTTCAGCCAACATCGTCCAAAAGCACCCGAGATAAGAATCTGAAAGGAACTCTCCAAGCAGAGATAGAGGGAATATTGTCACTATGTTTGCAGCTGTTGACATGCTGAACCTATGTCCTTTTAGCTAAGCTTGAGGAAAGCGGGGACGCCCTTTCTTCCTCAAGAACTCGGAAATCTCCACGTGACTACTGTCTGCAACAGAGGATGCAGGACGACGATTCACTGCAAAATTTTCTCCCTGGTTGATTTGGGTGCTCTGCTTGAAAGAAAAGACAGGTCAGCACACATAAATTGTGGATTCTGGTAGGTAATTAGCTTCCAATGCAACAAATCAAGGAACCTGCAGAGGCCTGCTTTCTGTTTCCTCCTGCTTTCTGAACCCTGTAGCGATTAGAGTGATACTGACCTGATAATAATAGAAGTAACTCTAATCAATATAGTTCCTGAAATATATTACCCTCAGTGGGCTTTAATCAATTTGAAAGAGGAGAGATTTGCAAATTGAAATCACAGAAAAAAACATGATTGTTGGGAATCAGGTGAGAACAAGAGAGAACCCAGACTGATGTTGTCAATCGTCTTCTTGGGTCTGCCTCTACTTATATAATAAATTCGAGAATAGGCCTTCAAGAGACAGCCCTTACTTACAATGACGACTTTATTATTATAAAAACTGTAACAAATATGCAGCTGGAGACAGACAGACCCGTATTATACAATTGCATAACAACACACCTAAACTAATCATATGAAAGGACTGTATAGGATGAAAGCATTTGCAGATTTATTGGACAGCTTAACTAATCAGATAGAAGGACCGTAAAGGATGAAAAAAATTTGCAGACTTATAATGACAACCATATTACATTTAGATGTAACAAAGATATGGATTAAGAAAGAAAAAGTATTATACAATTACAACCACATAAACCTACCACTGTAACCTATGTCTAATTGAGCATTTCCAGAGTTATATACAGCTTTAGAAAGAAATAGCAAGTATTATACAAGCTAACCCAGACAATAGTTTTGTATTTGGAGGCGTAATGCACCAGGACAACAACTTTATGACCAGTGTCTAAAGCGAACATTTTTTGCTCAATCGAACATGCTAGATTGATGTCATTGATGTCTATAAAGCCCAAGTGCCTATTAAGAACGTCTTTCTTCCTCAATTACAAGTCCAGGCAAGTATCTTTCTACTAGCATCAACTTCAGATGTCACGCAATAGTTAAATCAGAGTTTATAGCGGAAAGATATCAGCAACTGAAAAAGTCCAGCATCTCAGCTTACCTGTCCAGTAAGAGATGGGTCAACCACTGCCCCAAAAATTAAGTTTGCACTCGGATCAACAAGGTCGTAGATGACTTCAGATCAAGATAATGACGAATCACCTTATGCGCTCTTTTTATGAAGAACAGAGTATCACATTTGAGTTTCTAGTATACTTCATAATTCATATGCTATAATATATTCAGTGAAGTCAGGAAAATTCCACATATGGCAGCTCAACCAACTATATATACACAAACATTGACATGACATGTGTATGATGATGGGTAATATCATGATTTATTAATTCTAAGCTGCATTGCAAGCGGAAATAGCAGGATGCCACTAAAGTTGCATGCCCTAGTTTTATCCATTAAGACGGTATCACAAAAAAGTCACTTGCCACATGTGGAAAATAAGACGGAAGCTAATATGTAGATTCCATAGAGCAAAATCTTGCTCCTATATATAGGGAGAGGGGGCACTTACAGCTTGAACTCAAGCCCTGATGGCCTAAATACACTTAGGCTCATTGATGTAGGACGCAGTCTTTAGTATCATCTTTGAGTAGCAAATATCATGTTTTATTGGTTCCCGTGGTTGAGTCCCACATTGGTTACCTGTCTAATTAGTTAGTCTTAAACGCCTATATATAGGCTCTGTAAGCCTCTTTAGAAGGCACGCTTGAAGATTGAAATCTTTGAATGAAATTACATTTCTTTTGGTTAGTAATATCATATTCGTTTAGATTTTAATCATTAGGTTCCACATTACCCAATACAAGATAAACTCAATAACTAATAACTCAGAACACCACAAATAGTAGGCTTACGATAAGAATTATAAGATAAGATAAAGATAACACTTTTCAGCCAGATACCAGTTACAACACGGAAAATTCATACGTCTTACCTCAAACAAAGTCAGATCATTCACTCCAGTAATATTCCAAACAATACCAGTAGCCCTTTCAATGCCCAGATCTAACAAAGGAGACTAAATGGCATTGAGTGCAGCATCTCTTGCCCTAGATTTTCCTGTAATAAAACAAACCCTCTTTAAATAAAATCATTCACTGAAAGAACTCAGCCGAGATTTGATGGATGTGTGTCCTTTTACAACTTTATAATTATGAATGGCATACTTAAAGATGTGTTACCTGGCACATTGAGATAAAATCACTTGTTTTAGCCACCACTAAATCGATTTTCTAGAGAATTTGGCTAATTCTATTTACCAATGATACATTGTAATGTACTACATGCTAAGGTAAGCTTTTGAGGTAATTTTACACTTTCTTTACCATATCAAGAAGCAGGGTATGCATGGTTTACATTCAAGTTCCGTCCATCTCTCATACAGACAGATCTAATGGTGTGGTTTGAATAAGACTGTTCACCAAGGAGACACCAATTAAGCATTGAAATGATGGGTTTCTCAACAGAATTGCAATGCATTGAAGAAGATTGTGCAATGGTAGTCAAGTATTATTTAAAGACATGGATAAATTGAAATGCCACTTCAATTAGGGACTCTTACTGATAGTTCATGGAGAGATACATTCCCTAATCTCTTTCATGCATTCCATATAATAATGGCATCCATCTTCCCAGATGTATTTAATGAGAACCTCTTCATGCTGCAAAGACATTGAAGGTCAGCGCTAAGACTATGATGTTGCTAGAGACATTGAAGGCCTCTGCCTCCATCACTGGTCAAGGTCCATCTGCATATTGATCAAATAAATATATATGGGTTATCAAACTAGTTTAGCATCAATCTTGAGTGGAAGGCAGTAGCTGCAACAACTATTTCTAGAAGAAAAATTACAGAGACATATTCAATTACAGTTATTAAATAAAGTCTACCTTTAAACAAGAGAGAATAAAAACAAGGATGTAAGAATTGACAAATATAAAGTTCTAAAGATCCACCTCTTCTCATTACAAGAATGTGAAGAAATATATCATTGTGCATGAAGTGCAGTGTGTTTAGGACGGGTGTGTCTATAGTGACACATCCACAACTGATATTTTGAGTAATGAGCTGAACAATTAACTAGAAAGTACCATAAAATAGGAACAAGGTCTCTTGTGCTGTATTATCTTCAAATAAGAACAAAAAGAAAGTAAACATTTGAGTTTGTTGCACTACTAAATCATAATAATGAAGATTTGATGCTAACATGAGACAATAAGGTTTTAAAGCTAATTATTGCAAATCACAATAAAATTAGAAGCATACATCAGTATCCCATGTGGCTTGCTTCCAATGGTCCCGACTGTAGAGGTCATCTTCACCTCAAGCATCGTCTTTGTATCCGTCAGCATTGTATCTAAGGAAGAAACTGTAAAAACCCTGCCAAACAGAAATGTTCAATGCAATTATAGATAAAATCTAGGCTAGTTTGGAATTTGATCATAAATCATCATTGTAATGGTTCAATTCAGCTAGTATTTAATGTCCACTGGAGACTAAATTTGAGGACAAATCAAATAATAAGATTTGAAAAGCATTATAAAAGTTTAGCTCACGCATTGGAGACTGAATATCGTGCTCTATATGATGAGAATGTCTTGAATGAAGGGCTTGTGCATTCTATCGAACGCCTTGGAGAGGTCAATCTAGATGCAAACATGTGCCTTCTTTGAGCTTTTGTTCCGCATGGAATGGATAACTTCTTGTACAATCAGGATGTTATCAGTTATGTGCCTATCTGGTATGAAGCTAAATTGATTATCAGCAATCCAGGCGGGAACCAGAGGTTTCAGGCGTTCCACAATTACCTTAGAGATCAGTTTAAAGCAAGTATTGTTTAAGGATATTGGTCGATAGTCAGGACAACGTTGGGCTTGTCTAACCTTAGGTACAAGAACCATCAGTGCATTTGCCATTGTAGGTACACTAGGTTCAACATGAAATGGTTAGATAGTCAAACTCAGGTTGAAAAAGTTACAAACCAAAGTCTCACATTTAGGGCGTACTTAAAGAGCACTAAATGTAGCCTTGACACTAAATTTCATGTATACCATAAGCATGTCTGTAATGCTGCATGCTTCTTTTGATTTTGTGCTTAGATATTTTAACGATATGCTACTTGTCATTTTGCCCATACGTACTTACTGAATACAATTGTATACTGCATTCATCGGAATAGAACTGTATATTGCATTCATTGAATAGGTAATTTTATTCAATAGGATCGGCAAACCGCCGACCCTCGAGCATAAATGCTCCATATTACAAGATTGTTTTGCGAGATAAAAAACTATCCTGTCTAAGAGGCCCAAAGACCATGACCCACTAAAGGTCCTAAGTAATACCTGACTTGCATTTTAGAGATTCGGTCCCCACTAGGTGGATTCGGAGCTCCCCAAAATTCAGCCAAGTATTGACCAACAAGATGGTCCAAAATCAGCCCTTAGACTCATTGTGGTCGTCCGCCCCCACTAGGTGGGTTTGTCCAGACCAAAACAGACTAAGTACTGGGATGCTCGTCCAAGGGTTGGGCGAGTCATCAAAGACCTGGCAGCAAAGGCACCGGCTAACACAGACTCAGAGTGAGGTCTGTCAGACTAACTCTATTGGCCTTGGTCCCTCCTGACTTAAAGTCTTTTGGGTCCTTAGCTTCTAAGGTCGGTCATTCCTGCCTTCGGGGAAGGGAGGAAACACTGAGGTTTGGCCTCACAAGGCCTAGAAAAACATTAAAGAAATTAGGCCACGCAGGGCCGAAAAACTCTAAGTAAGAAAAGCAAAGGCCCCTTGGAGGGCCGGACACTTTCAATGAACGTCCCAAGCTATCTTTATATCTTTGGGCAGTGATTTGGAGAAGTCTTGGTTGGCAAACAAGACCCCTCGAACAACATTGCGGGCCACACTTTTTAGGTCGGCCAACGTATGCCTTTGACCACCATGCTTTCTGCTGTTTCGTTCCTTCCAGATGAAGTATGAGACAACACTCATAGCCAAGATGATAAGTTGGATTTCCGCTTCGTCTTTCCTGGATTGGATGGGCTTCCAGTCCATGAACGGACTAAAGGTGGCAGCCTGTTGGCCACACTTCAAAACGCTATCTTCCCAAAGTGCCTTAGAGAATTGACACTTGAAGAAAAGATGCTCCCCACTCTCATCTTCCATGTTGCAGAGGCAACATTTGGGCTCGCATTGGGGCACCCATTTCATGACTCTGTCCACCATCTGCAAATCTTTTTGAGCCGCCTTATAAACGGTAACGGCCCATCTAGGAATATTGTACTTGTGTCAGAGTGAATGTCCCAAGGGCCAATTCGGTCCCTTAGTCCTGACCAAGTCCCAAATATTGGGCCCATCGCCCTTGAGAGAAGGATCTCCTTCCTCCGTGAAGTTGAAAAGGTCGTCGCCGCAATTGCAGAATTCTCCGACCATTCTTTTCCACGTACAGGAGAAGCCTTGTCTGTGATTCCTCAAATCCGCCAACGTGTTGCCATAACGTCCGCGCATCCAGTTTGTCCAGACGGAGTCATTTTTGGTGCAGAACTTGATGACTCGCTTCACATGTGCCCACCTATTGACTTCTTGGAAGTTTTTAAGGTTCAGACCCCCCTCCTCGAAGGGGCGAGCCATGCGTTCCCATGACATAGTATGTGCTCCCCACAAGAAATTCGAGGCAATACTCTGTAATCTGTCAATGACAGCCGGGGGAACATAGCCCTGCATGACCCAAAAGTTGAGAAGGCCCAGAATGTTGTGCCTTACCAGAACTAGCCTCCCGGCAAAAGAAGTTTTGTTGGATGGCCATTGCTCGATCATTCTTCGGAGCCGGTCCGTGCATGCGCCGTTTTGTTGGGCTGTCACAGTGCCTGCCGTCAAAGGGAACCCCAGATAAGTGCAAGGTAGTTGATGGATCGGCATGCCCAAAATGGATGCGAACATGTCACTATGAGGATTTTCTGCCTTAGAGAGAAAAACTGAGGACTTAGCTGGATTGGCATGAAGTCCGGAGCATTCCCCAAAAAGGTGTAGGGTATCCTTAGCCGCCTTCAGGTTTTGTGGTGTGCCATCGAGGAACAACATCACATCGTCCGCAAAAACCATGTGCGAAAGCACTTGAGTGCCCCTAACTTTGAAAGGGACCAAAGCTCCAGAATTCTCCTGTTCAGTAAGCATGAGTGACAGTTGTTCCATTACTAAGGTGAATAGCAATGGTGACAACGGGTCGCCCTGCCTAAGCCCTCGATCGATAGAGAAGAGCCCTGAAGGCAAGCCATTCACAAGCACTGAGAAGGAGCTTGATTGGACGCACTCCTTGATCCACCGAATCCATTTTTCATCAAAGTCAAACATGAGCAATATTTCTCACAAGGCGTCCCAAGAGACATGGTCATATGCCTTAGTGATGTCGAGCTTGATGCAGACTTTGGGCTTGGCACGTTTGATGTCGAAGCCGTGCTGGAACTCACTCGCCAGTGGTGGTAGGAGCGGGGGTGGAGAATGAGGTGGGCTAAAGGTGTCACCCCTCTGCCCTCGGGGGCTATATATAGTGGAGTCCCCTTGACTGTTTGCATCCTCCGAGTTAATGCGGGCGTTACTAAAAGCTTGCCCCTACGTTGAGGACTCTTCGTCTGACTTTGGCTGTGCCGTTTCATTGTCTTGACCGAGCAGAGTCTTTTCCGAATCCGACCCAATGAGTTCCACCTCAATAGGCGAGTTAGAAGTGTTCCTCGGCCCAAGCATATCAACTGCGACGATCAGACTACCCTCACCAATTACTCCAGTTTCATGTGGAGTTGAAAGGACGGTTGCCTTTCCCTTTGTCGAGTGGACCGTTTCGATGTTGATGTCAAAGGAACCGACCGTCACCGTCGCTCGACCTTTCTCCTTATTGCCTTTATGTTTGCGTCTCTTGCTCTTCTCCTTAATGACATGAGCCCCTTGGACTTCCATCCCTTCGGATAGCGAGACTGAAACGTTAAGGCCATTCAATTGAGTTGTCTCATCTGCTCCCACATCAATAGGCGGCGTTTGAGATTCCTCATGGGCGAGGACCGAATTCGAAATTGGAATCCCGTCCTTTGGCCTACCCCCTCGTCGATCGCTACCTCCGGGTCGTCGGAAATGTGATCGATGATGATGGGCTCCATGGGCGCCGTCGTGGCTGTGTGCACAGAAGGCGGATGCACCCTAGAAGAACTGGTTGATCGAGCAGGGGACCTTGATCTCCCATGGCGAATTGTTGCCGTGTGCGCCAGATTTTTTGGGCACCTCGCCGTTGAATGACCAAAAGCAACACAAATGGTGCATCGTCGGGGAAAGTACTCATACTCTACGGGGTAGTGAACGGCCCCTTGATCCTCGAACCAGAGATCAACTTCCATGGGTGGATCCTTGTCTGCATCAACTTCAATAAACACCCTAGCAAAGTCTGAATTCGTCCCGTTTGGTGTGCGGGAGTCCATTCTCAACGGGTTGCCAATGAAGCTCGCCACCACACTAAGAATTGTTCTGGAGTTAAGCAACCCCAAGGTAGGGAAGCGGACCCAACAAGGAATGTTGGAGAGGACATCCCTTTCCAGTGAGGTAGAAGGGCTCCATCGTTGCAGCAACACAATGCGCCCATCGAAAAACCATGGCCTAGCTTGGATCACCTTTTTGCAATCCGCTTCCTCAAAGAAAGAGATGAAGAAGAAGCCGTTCGTCTTTCTAGAGAGCTCGAACTGACCTTGTGGTTTCCAAGTTCTTTCGACCCAAGCCTTCATCGGCAGTAAGTGTGGGGTAGCATCCACCACATGGAAGACAATGGTGTTCTTCCACTTGTTCTTAATCTCATTGACATGAGACTTAGGAACCAAGGCGATGAGCCTGTCCTCACCTTGCTTTACTAGCGGGATTTTCTGGAGTTGGAGACGACAGTCATCAGGATTCACCTCTCCCTCTTCAGCCAAGTTGTCCCTCCATGAGCCGCAGCCTTCCTTGATGCACCAAGGCTTGGTTAGGACGTCCGATGCCTGCCCGGACTTGGTTTGCTTCTTCTGTCCCTCAACGGCCTTGTTGCCATCCAGGTTGGCCGCCCGCTCATCGTCGGATGCAGCCTCATGTGAAGGGCCAGTCGCTGTGGACCTCTCCTTGGTATGGTTGTTAGCAGCAACTCCTTTGCCTCCGCCCAGACCACTATGGCCACTCCGGCCACCCCCTCTACCTCTCTTACTCGCACCCCCCCTTCCTCCTCTGCGACTCACCGTCGCCCCTCTCTTCTCCGCCTCCTGCATCCTTTCCTACTCAAGAGTGAGCCTCTCCGATCTACTCCCCTTGTTCTTCCCTCTCTTCGTCATGGTGGACACCGACCATCGGAGTGCTGGCCGGAGAGACGACCGCCCCAAGTGACCGTTCCCTCCCTCTCTTTAGCACCCGTCTAGAGAGAAGGCAGAGCCATTTTCTCACTCTAACACGCGAGGTTCAGGTGCGCGACTGAGAGCTCTTTCATTGTATTCCGTATGGTACAACCATACAAGCAAACATGAATGTATATTGCATTCATGTTTGCTTGTATGGTTGTACCATACGGAAGGAATCAAACTTTTCACTAGTATTTCTAACAATATAGTGTTTGGTCTATCCATGTCCTTATGTATAAATATTTGTAGTGGCTCGCCTACATAGTAGAATCCCAGAAAATGCTGATAAATGGTCTATTGGTGAATACCCAATAACCTGAAAGAGAGACCAATAAAAATATTAACCTGCTCCAAGCATGGCCTCAACTCAACCACTAATTATAAACGGTGAAGCCTATGATTGTTTCTCATTGAAAACAATTTCAGATCTCTAAAACATACATTTGGACTATACATTTACATGGTTCAGTTCACTGTGTCACAACTAGAAAACAATTCCAGACCACTTAAACATGTATCATGTACTAGAGTTTTCCAAAAGTGAGGAAGACCAAATAAATATGGATTGTACTTGAATACCTGAGTATTGGACGGGAAGAGACCCTTCCACTGGCAGCATGGGCTTCTCTAGACAAATTAAGACATCATCCCACATACATTTGTAAACAAAGTGTATATCATGATGAAGAAAAAAAGTGAGAAGCAATAGCTTATTAGCTGACAGCATTAACATTTCCTGGTTGAATGCATTCTTATAGAGCTTAGATACAAACTATTTCTTAACATAGTAATTGTCAGTGATTTATGGATTCTGGACTCTAGTAAAAATAGAATGAGAGGTAAAAGTCTAGAGTGGATTTCTTTTAACCCTCTCAGGCTGAACCTAAGGCCACTGCAAATTTCCCAATCTCGTAATAACCAACAATAGAAGCAAAACTTCTTAATTCTAACAATTGTGGAGGACCTTCTTAAGTATTATGTGATGGATTAGGAGATAATTGAGAAAAACACATACCAATTAGGAGTGTCCTATAACTGCACTAATCAATCAACATGGCCATGCCTCCTTATAAATGCTTTTATGGTATTGTTTGAAAAACAATTTTTTCTTGGAAATTATATACATATAAGATTTGAAAGTATTTTGGTGATTGAATCATGTATGTTGAACAGGAAGATTTGATTAAGAAAACAATGACACAATTCAAAAACAATATATTCATGTTTGTAATCATATCATAGATATAAATTTCTAGTCGAAAACTATGTCTTTTTGAAAAATAAAACCTCTAAATAATTATTAAATTCATGTGCCTTCTTCCGTTTTCCTAAAAATAATTCCTCTTCATAGTCATCCCCTTATCCTAGATTAATATATAGTATGATATGTTTATTCTAATATTCTAAAAGATTTCAATGTGTTCATGTTCTTCTTTAGATAGGTTTTAGTAGGGGACATGTCGTCATCTAAAAATAAAGCTTCTTCTAGCATTTACCTTAATTTATAAATCAGATCAGTTGAGAATAAATAAGAATCATCTCATTGATTGGCTGAGATCTTTCCCCTGCTATGGACCACCAATACAACCAAAAAGAATCCCTTAAGGTAGAACACCCTAGGAAACCTCATCTATTTCCTCTATGGGCATCACATAATAAATGTCTCCCCAATTCTGTTAAGCTAACTTACACAATCAGAGAAGCAATCAATTACTTTCTTGATAGACCAAGGAACAAAAATAGCAAGTTTAGATTTCTAATATTTTATAGGTGACAACTACCTTTGTTTGTAATTGCATGCTATCTAGATCCAAACTCTGTCTATACCTCATTCAAGTATCAAACCAAGGAATCTTATCTTTACCAGCTCGCATAATTTCTGGATTTTTTTCCCCTATCCATCTTGAGCATTGCAATCAGTTTGCAAGAATATTGACTGAGCAAGCGAGAAGAAAAAAAAAGTGAGCAATGAATTAAAAGATGGAGTCACTATAGAGTTTGATTTCTTTGAAGTGTAAACACATAAAGTAATTGGGCATGGAACACATAAAAATAGAGAAGAAATACTTACCATGAGTGAGAAAAATGAAAATGGATTGGAAGAGGAATGTGATTCAAAGGATAATGAGACGGATTAAAATTAAAAGTTTATAGATGTATTAGATTTGGTAGGGGAGAGTAAGAAGCACACTCCCGCTATTGTAGACATCACCCCAAAGAGCACTTCCATCCTACTCAGCTACATGTCTAGCTGTCTGCATAGATTCTCCTATGCAAATTTGTGTGAGCCTCTCTTCATTCCATTGATCTTGTTTAGGCAGTCTCTATTACTGCTATAACTATACTTGTTGCTCATCATAGAGGATAGGGTGAAGATGTTTCGCTCAGGACCCTGTTAAAATCATATATTCTTCAAAATAGTAAATGTATACATAAAAATAACTATTTGAAATGCAATCCCGTGTGAAAAATATATTCAACAGATAAATGTATATTAATTAGTCAACTTTGATTTAGAAACATTAGGTGTAAGTCGCAGAAATGCTCAGTTTTACTGGCTTTTTCTATATGGAGATTGAAATGTGTTATATTTCTTTGTGTTACGGCTTTGTGGGAATATTCAACTTGTAGTGGTTGGCGTTAATAGTTCCTTGTTCACATGATCTTGATTTCAATGTGCCCCTACCATCTATTGGATCTACTGTGCTATATCTATATTTACCTTGTAGGGATTATTTTCCCTGGAATTTGGCTTTACATTTTACTGTCTTGCTATAATTGGCATGAGATCTGTAGGGATCCTATCAGTTGCCATAACTTCTTTTACAATATTGGGTATTTTCTTGCTTCAAGAGTTTCTATATACCGCTTCTTGATTTTGAGGCATGTATTATGTTCCTATTTTCCTAAATGTTTCTTTCTCTTAGTTGATTACTGGTGCATTCTGTAATGTGTGCTCAGATGTTCAGCTGCATGTATGTATGTTGGATGTTCTCCGAAGACAATCTGGAATGAGTTTCATGCTATCCTGACATGTGAGATGGTATGATGGATTGCAAACAGATCTATGAATGCCAATCTCTTTTATGTGAATACTTTAGAGATGCCCTTGCTAGATACATTGTAGTTTATGTGACTCTAAACAAGATTCCCAACAAAAATGGCTGGCATGAGATATATCTCATCCCACCAGGCTTTGAGTAGTGGGAACAAGGGTTAGCGGAATAACTCCACATACATGGCATAAGGAAAACAATAAAAATTGAATAAGTTTATCTAATTGAGTAAGTTTAATGGCAGATTGATATATTGGATACAAGTTTCTTATATCAGCTTGCATAGTCCATGTGTTGTCTACAAACATCATTGTTTGTGGGAAACAATTAGGTCTTAGAGATTCTACATGCATATCTCCATGATTGTGTCGGCAGTCAACACCAAGTTCTTTCCTCCAATTAAGCATGTCACCCCACATTTTCTTTTTTTGTCAATATCAAATTTCTTTGCCTTCAAGAACCTATTCCAGGTATTAGAGTTGAGGCCTGGATATTCAAATCAATTGAATAAAATAGTTGAGCTTCCTCAGGGACAACTAAACAAAATATACGATGATCACAAATAAGAAAAATTGAACTAGATCACTTGATCTGAAAAAACAAAGATAATAAAGGATAAAGATTACAACTGCAAAAACATATGATAATCATCATGACGTGATGACAACGACTCTTCAAATATGAGTGCTTGAAGGAATGCATCAATAGCTTGATAGTTTCATACCGATACCATATTCAAATCCATGTACTAGTGTCCATGTTAAAACCCAATATATTGAGTTGCAACCTATAAATAAAATGAAGGGAAACAAGTAGATATGCCAATTGCATCTTTAACCAACTAATACAACTCTACATATTTTTCTACCACTTGCAGGCACATTCCAAAAGCTAAGATCTTTTAAATTTTATATATTTGTACTTATACTAGTATATATAGATAACTCTAATAGGAGTTTATGTGATTTCTAGAGTTTTGGTATTGTCATTCTGGGTATCAAATGCTATGTAAGAACTTGTTAACATTCCCACCCTCGCAGCCCTCAAATAGGATAGGCTTTAAATTAAGAATGATCTTACTTCCAAGGAGTTCCTTGGTCTGTAAAATCCTTTTGGGCCTGTTACCATCTTTGTTTATATATGATGGCCTGGAGGAAGTTGTTGCAGCCTGGTTCTCAGACGACTTGGAAGATATGCATCTACTTTGGCCTGGACATGCATTGTAGTTTACCTCTCCTTTACCTCCATGTTACACATCCTGTGAAGGAATGTTTCCTGCATTTTGTGTGTGTACATATTTAGCTCCCTATGTACAGCTTCCTAGCTTCTTATTTACCGCTCCCCTCTCCTCTATAATTGTATACAAACTGTCATGATCTTTTGGTGTTTTGTTTGACCTGCCTAGTACAATAATAAAGAGAGTAACCTTGAATGTCCAAAAAGAAGATGGAAACGCACTACATAGGTTTCATCATTCCAATAAGGATTGGGAAAACAATTCATGTGTGAAGGAGATTGCCTATCATCAGCCCCGGATGATATTACCCCAATAAACATAAATACATATGTATTAGATTACAATATATAAAGCATGTAGTTTTCACAATACACCTTGTTATTGTTCTTAAATTCAAGAAATTATGAAACAATCATCACTTTATTTGACTCTGTAAATCGATCAATGACCTAGAAGGTAAGATGTATGAAGACATAGCAACAGTACTAACAATTGAAAATTGTAGTATTGTGAAAGATGCTCTTAAGAGATGCATTAACATTTTTGATGATATGTTACACACGAAGTCAAATAAAAATGAGCCCAACTATCATATGGATGCTTTCTACTCAAATATGGGTGCAAAGAGGTGCACATGTGAACCTATGTCATTGTGTTGCAGGTATGTGTCATGAAATGGCGACTCTAACAGTAGAAGGTTGCATAGTGGAATCTTTAGTGAACCACTAGAAGAGAAGACAATGCAAACAATGATACATCAGAATGAACAAGGGTTCCGACAGAGTAGAATGGTGTCTCAACCTTCAAAGCATTATAATCATATTGGGTTCTCCTGTAACACACATCTCCAAATTGGAAATGATTTGAAACTTAGATCACAACAGCCAAAACTTCAAATTTAAACCAAATATCATCAAACCAAAAGGCCCACTAATGGAACAGAATAGTAGACACTCTGAGAGGTTACTGAACCTGGTGAATCTACATCAAGGGCTAAGCTACAACCAAGACTTCTTAATAGATTGCGATGTTAGATTTTAAGTTGCAAAAAAAAAAGCTACACATAGTTATAGCAATGAATCCAGTCCAGACATAGCTCGACCATGCTTGAGAAGGACCTGATGTTTATCAATTGAAAATATAGAGATTTGATAGTTCAACAGGAGCTATCATAAGTGAACACAATCAACCATCTCAAGGTAGATGAAGAATAGGCCAATCCCAAGGCAATGTAGCTGTCGAGAAAAATATAGGAACAAATAGAAACAAATGCCAAACACTCATTTTGGTTATAATTTCATAACTTTCCCAGCATTTATAGATTCCAAACATTAGACACTATCTAAGAGAACCTGAAAAACATAAAAATGAGAAGAAAAATCTCAAGTTGTCAAGAGTGATGCATAGAATCATCTCATAGTAGCTCCACTTTAGCCAAGATCTTGATATCATTAAACCATCTCATTGAGCCACACTCAAGCTGTGTGGTATACACATAGTCAAAACGTGGACAATCCCTGTGATATTTTGTTTAATAAACCATTCTCAATGTGTTGCGACATATTTAAGTGTTACCATATATTTTGTAGTATCACAACTGAAGTTGGATCACTTGCTTTTGCTTAATTTTATCAATAGATAGGATTTTTTGGGGCTTATTTAATATGAAGAAACTTCTAAAAGATATCTATAACCAATTACTTCATCTCAGATCATCTGAAGTTGCCAAAGATCTCCTATTTTTGTTTGGATATAAACTCTATAGGTTGTAGAGAATGTGGAAGACATAAGTCCAAAGTTGATGACCACCTCAGACTATAGTGTGACGTGGGAAATATTTTTATAGAATAAATGAGTGCCTCAGAATCTCCATACAACCTTATGTAAAGGTATTTCTCACTTATTTCACATCTTCTCTTGATCCTAATATCTGACTTAGGGACTATCTCCTCTGGTTGCCTCACAAAGTGTAGAAAGACTTAAAGCTTGAGTGGACTATGTTGAAGACAACCACAACAATGGTTGTGGGTACCAACGTTAGAAACCAGATATAAACAAGAGGTGGGATTATCTCAACTAAAATCATTGACATCATGGAGGTTATGGTTTTCAAGATTGATATAACCTAGGCCAACCTAAGTTACAGACATCTAAGTATATGTTCTTGCAAGAGGAAATTCCAGGCCCTGAGTTACCATTGCTAAATAGGCGTGATGTGCTTGTAGATTACAAATGATTATAAATAATTTTATTTCAATAAGACACATAACAAAGTGGTTTATAAACTAGATAAGAATATCCAAAGTAATGATTTTGGTTAGAAGATAAACAATATTACTGGAACAATGAAAAATGAAACCACAATTACGAATAGAAAATTGGTGCAACTATCTACATATGAAGTTTGAACATTTTCCAAAAATGTATGCACAACAGGAAGAGGACCAGCTTTTAGTAAGGTATGTATATGTTAAAATCTACTATATACAATCCAGAATCTAGGGCTCTATTTCATAAACAACTAAGTAAAATTGCATAATACCTATTTAATACATTGGATTGATCAGTATGGCATTTTTCACTAAGACTATGATACAAATGGAAGAATGACATTTCCAGAATCCTAGGCTTTGATGTTAATTTCAAGATTCAATTTCTTTCTTGGGCGTTTTATAGTGCAGAAAACTTATGCAGATGAAGGGCACACCCTGCTATAGACACGTCCAGAAAGCACGGATAGGAGAGACTGAGGTCAGGATGAGGAAGACTGGCGGCAATGGCATAATGCAATCATATGGATATTCATGATAGATGAATAAAATATTTCACTTTCTCCGTTATCTTGAAAAAAGACTCCTCACTCTAAAATGAAAAGCCAAAATTAGTATTCTACTCTTAAATGATTGTTGCCATAGGAGCTGCAGGTGTGTCATTCCCCTTGGACCACGAATTCAGCTTACCTTGCTATGACTGCCGTTGAGGAATTTGTTGTGTATTTGTGGGCGTGGATGTTTCTGCGTAGGGCTCTATGATGCTAGGATGTCCTCTCTATTAGTCTACGAGGTGCTAGCAGGGGGGCTGATACGCATGGGGTCCTTCAAATAGCTGGCACCAGACCTGCTCCATCGACGAGGCACTACACACAGTAGGTGGTCGTTGCGGCAACCCATTGAAGAATTCAGGTAATCGTGAGTATTCACACAGCCAATGAAAATAGAATCAAACGGATTGCCTTATTTTTGATGAGAACAACGTCTCCTTCCTTGCCTTGTGGTGGGAGAGGGAGACCCGGTTCAGCCAAGAGATCACCGCCCTCACAGGTCGCCTCCGTCGCCCCTCCTCACTCTGCCTACCTGCCAATATTAGAGGTTGGGATGGGAGAGAGCAATTTGATCGAGGGTTTTTTCGGGGTGTGTGATAGTGAGATGATGGGGTGGGGTTTGGGGGAAGGGAGAGATGGAGTACTGCTGACATGCAGTGCCAAATGGGAGAAGGGAGTATTAACCACCCCAATAGGGGGAGGAGGGAGTAACGCGTGGTGATCTTGAATTTTTTTAGCGTATCAGTTATTTGGAATTGGTAGGGGGTGAGAGGAGGAGAGGAATGGGATGAAAATTTTGTAGTTAATGGGTGTGTGTAGTCAATTTTGTAGTTATTAGAATTAACTATATTTATTTTATTTACATTTATATATTATGTAAAGAAAAGAGGTTTTACCTACAAGTATAGTATATGTAGCCATAATCAATGTAGCTAAATCAACTCTTTTTTGTAGTGTACCTTAACATTAAGCAAATACTCGTAAAAAGTTTTCTTCTCTTTTCTAGACAATGTGTAAGAAACATGATGTAATTATGTTTTCTTATCACTACTAATTTATTTTGTTAATTCTTTCCTTATTCCCATTTCGCGTAGGTCCATTATGGATTTTATGCCATCTTTAATCTTCACGGTATATTCGACAAAGTACCAATGACACTATCACAAACATTTTTCTCAACATGCATTACATCGATACAATGCCTAACTGCCAAACAACTCCAATAAGGAAGATCCCCAAATACTAACATCTTCTTGTATAAAGATTTATCACTCTGTGTGGGAATGGTACATTGTTACCTCTTACCATATGCATTGAAAAAGTCTTTTACTCTTTCATAAGCAACCTCCCCTAATATAAGTTTAGGGGCACTCTATTCCTCATTCGATCCATTGAACACTTTGGGCAACCTTCGGTGAGGATGAACTTTTAGAAGAAACTTTTGATGACCAAGATATACAGTCTTGTCAGCATATTTTAGTCGTATTGAATCAACGTTCTCTTCACATATAGGGCATGCTTTGGATCCTTTTACATTGTATCCAGACAAATTCCCATATGTTGGAAAGTCATTAATAGTGCAAAACAACATAGCACATAAAAGAAATGTTTCTCTATGCGCAACATCATAGGTCATCACACCTTCTCTCCAAAATTTCTTTAAGTCATCAATTATAAGTTCAAGATAAGCATCAATATCATTTTCAGGTTGTTTAGGGCCTGATATCGACAACAACAGCATAACGTACTTAGTTTTCATACACATCTAGGGAGGAAGATTTTATATAACAATCATAACAGGCCAAGTGGTATGTTACCTACTTGATGTGCCATATGAATTCATCCCATCAGTACAAAGCCCAAGTCTTAGATTCTTCACTTCTTCACCAAAAATTAGGGTACAATAAATCAATCTTCTTCCAATGCGGGAAGTCAGACACATGTCGTAAGATCCCATCATTATTTTTCTTTACCTCTGCATGCCACCTTAAATTCTCCGCATGCATGGGATTGACAAACAAGCATTGAAACTGTAGTATTCTAGGTAGATACCATATTACCTTGGTTGAAGAGTCAGTTTTGGACTTCACCAAAGTCATCTTTTTATACCTTGATGCCCCCACATTTTGAATAATCTTTCAAATCGACATAGTCCTTTTGAAATAACACACAGTTATTTGGTCATGCATGTGTCTTCTTAGCCTTTATTCCCATTGGGCATAACATTTTCTTTAATTTGTATGTTGAGATTGGAAGTTCAATGCCTTCAGGAAGAATGTCTTTCAACAAAGACAACAATGATGTGAATCTTTTACTTCTCCATCCATTGTTATCCTTTAGAGTATACAATCTCAACACAAAGTTGAGCTTCATAAACTTAGTACAACCTATGTATAATGATCTGTCAGCATCATGCACCATGTTTCTAAATAAGGAAGGTGGATCGGTGTTTTCTATCCCACAACCATCTAGCATCACATAAACCTAAACCATGTCTATCAAATCGGTTCGTTCACATCTACATCATCAGCGACAATTTCTTCAATACAATTACTATTTTTGACATCTACTGATGTCATGGTTGGAATCTCTCCATGCCAGTACCATTTTGTATAGCCCTGTACAATCCCATTGCACATGATAGGATTTTTGATTTTTTCAAAAGTGATGACTTTCAAGTTGCTACCGCAATGCCTACATGGACAATAAAACCCATCTTTAGGTTGTTTCCTATGTTCATTCACAAATCTTATAAAATGATCAAGACCAGTAATAAATTCTGGGGTGCAATGATTTAGAATGGACATCCATGATCTATCCATTCTATGATCAAAGAGAAAACAAGTATTAGGTTTAGGGTTTACAAATTATGTTTAGGATTTATAGATATATTAAGCTTTATTATTTTGGATTTAGGGAAATGTTTATGGATTAGGGTTTATGGTTAAGTTATAGATTAGGGTTTGTAGTTTACATATTGGGGTTTAGGATTCAATAATTAATGTGTGTACCACCTATCCCATTCTTGAACATCTAATCTCACTAGTAAGTATATAATGTGTATTCTGTTTTCAAGAAAGTTTTGATAGCATTTCTCCGTAGTTCTCCAAGTACACTGATGTAGATGGGAAAATGTCCACCAACATATGCATTTAGAGAACAAGAAGGAAAGTGTTGATGAAACATCTTGAAAATGGAATATACATTATACACGTACATCCTAAGTCAGATTAAGTATACAAGAATAGTCCCAAACCGAGGACTATCTAAGATTTAACCCTAATGGGTAAATCTCAGACCGGTTTCTAGGCCAACAAAATACATGTATGTTGTCATTCCTATACCTATGATCATAATTTCATCATTCATATCCTAGGTTTTATGTGACATCATTTAATTCAATTTATTCTTCCATTTGGGTTAGTTAATCAAGAGAGAAAGTAATAAATATTAATTAATTAAGATAAATTAGTAATTAAACTAAAGAAACAAGTAGGAAATAAAGTAAGAAATTAACTAACAAACCTAACTTAAGAAACTAAGAAAGAGCTACTTACTCTAATGAGAACTAATTATCATCAACAAGGCAAGCAAGCTAATCAGAGAGAAACACCCCAGATAAGAAAGGGTACACCTAGTCAACTCTCTTACCTAAGACTAGGGGAAGCAGAGGCAGAAAGCGACGGAGCACATCAGCTCCTCAAGTGGGTCCAAGCAGAGAGATCTGACGTTCAAGTTCCAAGAGGCATCAAGGCGACAATGGCGTCCAACAACAGCAACGACAGTGGCATGGAGCACAACAAGCTTCAAGAGGTCCGAGCTCTGACAGTGTCCAGTAGCAGCAACAACGACAGTGGCGGTGAACACAACAACTCCTTAGGTAGCAGCGGCGGTGAGCTCACTTGATGGCAAGCTCCAAAAGCAATCACAACAGAGCACATCAGTTGTAGAACATGACAGAGGAGCACATGAGTGGTAGAGCACAAATCACTAGATCTAGGTATCGAGCAAATAATGAAACCGAGAACGGGAGAAGGGGAAAGAAATTTCACATGTTGGACTTAAGTGGGACATAGTTTTCGGTTGTAGAAAAAATTGATATCTAAGTCATTAGTTGTCAGTTAGAAAAATAACACTGACACAAAACATGTGACTTAATCATCAATTTTTACTAAAAAATTGATGCAAGAGGCCTTTAACCGAATGAAAAAAAATCAACTTCAGTAATGGCAACAGTTGTCAGTTACGTTCATAAAATTGACTACAAACATAGTGACTTCAACACATGTTTCCTCTAAAAAACCAAGGTAAGAGGCTATAATCTGAATGAAAGATACCGAAATCAATAATGGTGATAGTTTTCAGTTGTACATGCAAAAAATGACACCAAACCTAGTGACATGGACGTCAACTCTACTTTACACAACTGATGCTAGAGGTAATTATCTAGATGAAAAAAAATCAGCTTCATTAGGGACTGAGGTGTTGGTTTCTAGAAAACAAATCGACACTAGAGTGAAATTTGAGAGGAACAAATTTTAATGAGGATGTGGCACAAACACTAAGATATTGATTTCTTGACAAAAACTGACACAAATTGTGCAACTTTTCATGATTTTTTATGTGAATTAATGTCAGTTTTGTGGAGAAGAAACCAACATCAGAAGTATTTTGGAGGCAAAATTTAATTTGTATGATGATATATATCGTCAGTTCCATTTAAACTAACACCCACCTTAAAATTTTTGGAGGCAAATATTTTCCCCCAAAATATTGTATTCCACGAGTTACTTTAGATGACAGTTTTCTTGGAAGATAATCGACGTTAATAAAAAAGCAATAGCCATGCATTTTCTTAATCAGATAGACTTCATCGATGGTGACATTTGTGCTAGAGAAATGATGTTGTTTAGTGTCTAGTGTTAGTTTTTTAGTGTAACCGACATCAGGAAAAGTGACATTAGAGGCCAAAAATGTACTAGTGGCTTATTATATTTAACTGCCTCTAGACCTGATATCATGTTTAGTGTTGTCTTGTGTGCTATATTTTAATCAAGTCCTAGAAAATCTCATCTTATAGAGGAGAATAGGATTCTAAGATACCTAACCAAAATCCAAAATTTTGGACTATGGTATCCCAAGTCAAGGAACTTTACTCTTACTGCTTATAGTGATGCAGATCATGCAGGGTGCTTAATTAATAGAAAGTGCACAAGTGGTACTTGCTTCTACCTAGGACCATGCTTAGTTTTTTAGTTCTCTAAGAAACAAAACACAGTGTCTCTTTCAACTACTGAGGCTAAGTACATTACAACTGGGAATTGTTGTGCCCAAGTCCTATGGATGAAGCAAATGCTTCAAGACTTTAACATTCATTTTGATGCTTCTCTTATTTTTTGTGATAATACTAGTGCAATTAATCTTTATTACAATCCTACATTACATAGTAGAGCCAAAAATATAGATTCCCTCCATCACTTCCTTCGTGACCAAATTTCCAAAAAGGATATCTATATCACACATGTGGACCCTGAAAATCAGCTTGCGGACATTTTCACCAAACCTCTAGCTAGAGAGCAATTTACTGTTATTAAATCAAAATTTGTTATCATTTTTCTTGATTATATTGATATGCCTTCTAGATAGATGTTCTCATAACTATATGTTCTTGCTCATATATTGCTCATCTCATGCTTTTTAGTACTACTTTTGCCTAGTCTTAATGCCTTGTTTTGCTTATTTTGGCAATTTTTTACAAACACTTATTTTACCGTAAAATAGTAGCCTATTATGAGTGAAATGTGCATTAATATGTTCACAATACATGATAAGCTATAAAAATAAAATCATATAGCATTGTAGTGACCTAGAATTAAATTTCTTATCTTTTGAATAGGCTGACCTATCGACCGAGTTTGTTCTTGGAGAAACTCGACGAACAACAAGCCAAGGACTGACCAAAACTATAGTGTCGACCAAGTTTCCCAAACCTCAAACTCGACCAAAAACATTGTTGGGCGGAAAATATATGTGCAGTTAATTGGCTGACTTTGTCCCTCTCAACTAGAGCAAAGTCAACTGATAGCCCTCCTCATGTTCTTCCTTAAACCCTAGTGCTAACCAAATCTCTCCTTTATGCTCTCCATCCCCAGATCACCTACCCTATCCTTCCCCACCTTGACCCAGCCACTTAAACGACCTACAATGCTTTTCATCTTCCTCATTTTGTTGTCATTCCTTCTCCTTTCCTCTCCATGTCTTCAAACTAACAAAAAAGGACCGGCCCAGGTAGAGTACCCTCATCCTCCACTACTTCTATGGTCGTTTACTTTGATGGAACCTCCTTCATCTCCTCTCAAGATGTAAATAGGTATAAGGATCTTCTTCCTAGAAATCCTTTTCCTTTTCATGCTTTGCTTGAATCTCTAAGTGAGTTGATGAATGAGGTTGTTGTTTTTGTGTTCAATGCACAATAGCATGGTGCATTTTGTGTAGAGAGATTGTTCTACACTAACTCTCTTTCTAATACAAAAGATATCCATGAATTCTATGTGAATCTCACATGGAACTACACCTCTCTTGTGCTACCCCCTAACCAACAAGTGATCCTTACCTTCATGATTGCAGGTACTAAGTTTTCCATCTCTAAGGATTCCTTGAATTCTTACTTTATGGTACCACCACTTCATATACATGGTTGACCACCTATTGCCAATATCTAGATCTCCTTGACCCTGAAAAGGTGTACCAAGGCTTTGAACCCGAGATCACCCTACATGACATCCATAAGTTCCTGAAGAAACCTGAGGTTCCCTATAGGAAGAAAGACATTCTTCCTTATTCCTCCCTTGACATCAAGACTTGCCTCATTGCACTTGTAGTCAATTGTAGTATCCACCCAAAGAAAAAACAAACAAATATTGCAGAAAACACTGATATGCTAATGTACTGTCTCTTTCATGATGCCAAATTCAAATGGGCTCGTTACATTCTCCATCGCATGAACTATTATGACTTTGAGAAGAATACTTGTGCAACCCATCCAACTTATCCAACTTGGTTACAAAGCAAGTAGGAAAGGTGTTTACATCAGTGAAAATACTGTCAGAAAATCTTTTAATCCCACCTCCTCTACCACACCAGGTGCTTCGACCTCCACGTAGGATCCTCCATCTCCTCCTAGACCCGATTGTGCCTCGTTCTCAGTGTATACTAAAACCTTAATGGGATATATGATGCACCAACATGCGTACAACATGTAGGCCCAGAAGCACCTACACCTAGATCTAGTTCACATAATGTCAAACATGAACTTATCATGCACCCATCCTTACCCCACCTACTAGCCCTACCCTACTGCTGACTATGCTTCCTATGCATACAGTCAGTTATACCCTAACCACCACCCTGCTACTTTTGTTGTACCCCCTACCTATGATGTTGGACATGTCCCTGCTGCCTCCTCTCAACTACTTGCACTTCTAGTTGGCCCTTCTGCCGCCATTCTTATCAATTTTGATTGGGCTTATGTATCCAATTATGAGAAAGAAAAGGCATTGCACGAGTGTGGCATCTCCTGGGAAGAGAAAAACTATAGATGGCCCAATCCTCACTCTTTCATTCTTCATGAGGACACCAAGATGGATGATGGTGATGATGATGATGATGATGATGAGGCTAATGGTGATGAAGGAGATGATGGTGAGGCTACACTTGTTGCCCCAAATGCACCTTTAGATGGAGATGAGGACTACCTTCCTGATGATGATGACACATTTGACATAGATGCCCTAGATGTTTAGTTCTTAGTCTATAGGGTTCTCATATCTATATTTTTTTAGACTTTCATGTACTGAATATTTGGTCATTGTATTTGAGGCATACTATTTTCATATCTCATTGTTTGTTTTTATAGTTTTTATCTAGAGAGGACATATTTTTTGTTGTAATCTGATTATATGTACCTTAACTCTTTTGTCAGCTATATCAATGATTTATTGGTATGTGCTTTCATATATTGATTATGACTCTAGTATGAGTAGTTCTCTCTTGTTTTTGTTTGGTGCTTGCATATGGTGTTTCCTTGTATCATTTGTACTTGTGGATAAGACATGTGTTTTTTTTAGCTCTTCTACCCCCTACCTTTTTGAAATGACAGGGGGGGAACGAGCTCAAGTACTACATGGGAGAAATGAGCTCAAGTGCATGTTGAATTCTGATCCTTTTCTTATTAATTCTCTGAAATATCATGTGACTATGTAAGAGGATTGACTAGTATATATGTGCCATGATTATGCTTTTTGAAAAAACTAACTACAAGAAAAGGTAAGCATGAATTGAGGGGGAGCAATTGCTAGTGTTCATTCATGTATCCGTCAACATTTCACAATGTAAAAGTTTAAATTCTAAGTCATTTTCAATATGTTGAGGAAGTGTTTGTCATATTCAAAAGAATGTTGGCCTAACAGTTATACATTGTCCATATTTTGATGATGACTTAAACATTCCATTCATATGTATCTAATATGCCTACTTGAGCTTGATTTTAGGTGTTATGTACATGAAAATGATCAATTCAATCAAGCCCTAGCATGATCAAATACAAGTCAAAGTCAATACAAAAGTGGAAAATGCCCTAAATGACTTAGGAATTTTTTTAATCATTTGTATTGATGTTATGACTTTTGTTAAGATGAGAAAAAATCAAGAGCACTTAAAACTAACATTTAAGCACTTTAATGAAAATTTTCAAAATGCATCACAGGTAGTCTGTTCGGTCAAGTTTCCCTCTTAGAAACTCGACTGATGCCTAGGATGGGTCTTGGAATTTTCCAAGTTTGCTCGAGTTTTTCCTGAAGATAACTCTACTGACACCCTGCATTAACAAAGTATTTTAAGCCATCAGTCAAGTTTCATCCAGGATGTACTCGACCCACAACTCAAAATTAGTTTATTGAATAGTGAAATCGATAGAGTTACCTTTACTGAAACTGAACCGGCTACACTGTACATAATGTGTAGAAAAAGTGTTTCTAGTCATTAGAGTGTTGTAAACATCAAAAATAGATTTGTTGCAACACCCCAAATGACTAAAATTTGTTCCAAGTGCTTATGGTGGCTAGTAGAAATCCCCAAGTATATATAGGGACCCCTTGGGCTTCATCCCAAGTTTTCCTACCTTGCTCCTAGCTAAGTTGAGTGTATTTGTCTACATAGAGCCTTTTTCTTTCTCTTGCTTACTAATCAAGACATCATTATGAGTGAGATAGGCTATGTGTGAGAGAGATACTTCATTGTACTCTTGTAAAGCTCTCAAATTTTCTCTTTCTCATTCCCTTTCTAAAGAGCAAAATTGGTGACAACTTCTCCAAGGTGAAGGAGAATGTGAAGGATGAAAATCCTTGAGGACAGTAGGTAATTCCTTCAAGATAGAAGACTCAATGTAAGAGGGGAGCTCCTTGGAAAAGGTGTCCATCTCATGCAAGAGTGGGTAAGCCCTTGTCGAGGTTGGACACTCTAGATCAAAGGATAGGTGCGGCCTTGTAAGGTTTATTGGCTCTTTTTGGTCCTTAAAAAGGAAGGATAGGTATCTATGACCTGCAAAAGGAAGGTCGTAATGTATGTTTTATAATGAAATATAGGTATGCAATGGTTGCAATATCCTAGGGTTTGACCTCTCTAGGTTGTGGATGTACATTCTCCTAGTTTGGAGTTTGGAACCACTCTACATAGCTTGTTCTTGATCTCATTCAATCTCTCTCGTCCTTTCTATGTATGTTTAGTTGCACACAAATTCCATATTTGCAATCATGTTCCTTCAAGTAACTTGAAGGTCTAATGAATTTGGTTTAAGTATTTTTTAGTTATATTTACCCCACCTCTAGAGCCCTTTGATTCAACTATATCTACTATTTGTATACAACTTTAAGTATAAAGCTAGATAAATGCATAGTTTATTAAATTTAAAACTACAAAATAAATTTTCTTTTTTTCTTCTAAAGTATGTTAATATATGGTTGTATTTGGTTTTACGGTAGTCCAATTGACTTGAACAAATTACAATCAATTTATCTACATTATAGTTTCTACTGTCTAAATTGATGCTGATCAAAATCAAACAAGAATCATACCATGACCAGATTGTGTTGCCAAATAAAATCAGACTTAAGCTAGATCAAATTACTCTAGATATCCAGACTAACATTGAGCAACCATTTGGGTTACAAAATTCTGATCCCACACCAAACATGGGCTATGTAGAAATTTGAATCACATCACTCTTGTTCTTTTCTTTGGCGATATCCCAAATCAAATAGTATTTCCCATATGAATGAAAGGTTCAAGTCTTATCACATCCGCATAGAAAAATAGTTATGCCCGTCAGTAGTGGGGCCATGTTTAGGCTGCATGAGGCATGTGCCTTACCAAATGTCAATAGAAAAAGGCATATGTACATGATTAAATACTGAAGGTTAATGTGTGCATGCCATAAATCAGACAATTTACAATTAACTTGAAGAGTTGAGCCCTAGTACATTGTAAGCCGCCCAAAGTTTATTAGAAAATTTTGTTTAGAATTATGAGACAAGTTAATATTTCTCAAATATGATTCTTACACGTGTGTCAATCATAGACAAATGGTGGTTTTTAGAATGTTTGAGAAGTTTTGATGGGGGAGTGGTTTTTGAAGGATGATGTGGCAAAAGTATGTTAGTGTAACTTTTAGGTGATAAAGGGGATGAAGTGAGTAATGGTTGGAGAGAGAGAGAAAATGGGTGGGAGAGGGAGAAAGAGAGGGGGAGAGTGTCTATAGACCCCTCCTTTTTGGGGGAGAGAGAAAAATAAAAGGAGTGAAGTAAAGATGGAAGTGGATGATAGTGATAGTTTTGTGAGGAGGAAAGTACAAGGGGTATAGAGGGGAGTTGAGTATGGAAGTAGTTGGAAAATATGAGTGAATAATGAGGATAACTATAGAAAGTGAGGAGGGAAGTAATTGGAAAGGAGGAGAGAGATATAGGAAGTAATGTGGAGAGAGAGATAAGTGAGGAGGGAAGTAATTGGAAAAGGAGATGGAAGTTATGGTAAAGAGGGGGAAGCAATGGGGAAAATTCTAGTAAGTGAGGAGGAAAGTGATTGGGAAAGAGGAGGGGAGTAATAAAGAGAGAGAAGATAAATGAGGAAGGAAGTAATGACAAAAGGAGGAAATGGGGAGGGAGGTAATGAAGAGAGAGGAGACAAGTGAGGAGGGAAGTAATGACAAAAGGAGGAAAGGAAGGAGGGTGGTAATTGAAAAACAAAGATTATGTGGAAAATGATCAAAAGTGGGCACTAAAATACCAAACTGGGTGCAAATTGACTAATATAGGCAAAAACTTCTCCAAAATAAAGATTGGGCGCTGAAATGCCAAAAGTGGAAGTCGAAATAATAAAAACGAGCTTCAAAAGACCAAAATTGGTCGCAAAGTGATCCAAAGTGGGTGCAAAGTGTTCAAAACAAATCTTGCACGTAATATGACAATAAGTAGGCGTCAAAAGACTAAAAGTGAGCGTAAATTGATCAGTAGGTGACATTTTAACATTAATGTGCCCAAATATACATGAAGTAGGTGCATAAGGAGCTAAAATATTAGAAAAAATGAACTATTAGTTGATATGTCGAGGCACATATTCACCATTAATTGGCACATATTTACCATTAATTGGCATAAATTCAACTAGAAAAGGCACAAATGTAGATAAAGTAGGTGCATATTCACCATTAATAGGCTCATATTCACGAATAATAAGTACATATTTGACATGAATATGTGCATATTCACCATTCATAGGCACATATTGACCATTAATAGGTACATTCTTACACTAATAGGTGCATATTCACACATGCCTAGATTGGCTAAAACACACCTAGAAAGGTGAATACACGTCCAAAAGTGTTGAAATATGCGTACTACTGAACATCATTAGTAGGGACATGGTCACCATTTGTAGGTGCATATTCACCATTTTAGGCATGTATTCACCATTAATAAATGCATATGCCACATTAATAGGTGCATATTCCCCATTTGTAGGAGTATCATTACTTGTCTCTTCCCTCAAATTTTCCTCATCTTTCTTCATTTTTAGGTGCATATTCACCATCAGTAATCACATATTTGTATGCAATATTAGTAGGAGCATTCATTACTTCCATCTCCCCTCATTGCTTCCCTCCTCTTTCCATAGTGCATATTCACACATGACCAATAAATCTAAAAACACACTTAAAAGTGGTGATTAAACACCCAAAATGCTAAAACATGCCTACTTATTGAACACTATTATGTGTATATTCACCATTAGTAGGTAGCTATTCACCATTTGTAGGCGCATGTACACCATTAGTAGATATATTCTTTACTTCCCTCTTCCCTCGTTACTAGCCTCATCTTTCCATAAGGGCAAATTCACACATGCCCATAATGGCTAAAATGCGCAAAACATGGTAAACTATGCTAAAAAAATATTGACCACTGTCCTCATTACTTCCCTCCTCTACCCTTATCACTTTCCTTCTCTTTTTTCTTACAAAAAATGATCCCCTCAAACACATTGAGGGTCATGCACACGTCAAGCGTAAGTGAATGGTGGTTTTTCAAATGTTTGAGAAGTTTTGATGGGGGAAGTAGTTTCAGGTAGCAGAGGGGATGGAGTGACTAACAAATAGAGAGATAATGGATGGGAGAGGGAGAAAGAGAGGGGGAGAGAGTGAGTGGACCCCTCCTATTTAGGAGAGAGACAAAATAAAAAAGGTTGGGGTAAAGATGGAAGCGACGGGAAGTGATAATGTTATGAGAAGGCAAATACAAGGGGTGTAGAAGGGAGTTGATGCTATAAGTTATTAGAAAAGATAAGGGAAGTTTTAAGGGTAACTATAAAAAGTAAGGAGGGAAGTAGTGGGAAAAGATGATTGAAATGAGGAAAGTGATGTGCAGAGAGAAGATACACGAGGAGGGAAGTAATTGGAAAAAATGAGGGAAGTTATTAGAAAGATGAGGGAAGTAATGGGGAAAATTGTAGTAGGTGTGAACGTAAGTGATGGGGAAAGAGGAGGGAAGTGATATAGAGAGAAGAAAAGTGAGGATGGAAGTATTGATAAAAGAATCAAAGGAGGAGGGAAGTAATGAAAAAGCAAAGACTGAACATAAAATGATCAAAAGTAGGCACTACAGGACAAAACTAGGCACAAATTGACTAAAAATGGGCACAAGTCGTCTAAAACAAAGATCAAGGCCAAATGCTAAAAGTTGGAGTTGAAAGGCTAAAGATGTCAAGAGACCAATAATTTACACAAAATGATCATAAGTGGGTACAAAGCATTCAAACTAAATTTCATGCGTAATGTGATGAAGCGTGGGCGTCAAAAGACTAAAAATGGGCACAAACTTAACTTTGATGGTTGCAAATATACTTAAAGTTGATGCATAAGGATATATAATAGATGTGTATACTTAGAACAAATGAACTATCAACCAACAGTTATGAGGCACATATTCACTATCAATAGGCACATATTTACCATTAATAGATGTGAATTCAACATTATCATGCGGAAATATGCAAAAAGTAGGCACATATTCACCATTAATAGGCACATATTCATGATAATTGGAACATATTATATATTAGTAGGCTCATATTCAAAATACTAGGTGTGTATTTGTATAGAAATATGGGGACAACGTAGGGAGAGGAAACAAAAATTTTCTACCCATATTTTCCATACAAGATGATCACGTAAATAATAATGTATTCTAAAAGAGAGTGTGAGACATGCCTTATCCTAGACCATGACCAACGAATATTCTTGTAGTAGGATGTACTCTCTTTACACATAACACTTGGACAGAAATCGTACACATCCTTCTGGTGTAGCACACACAGATGGTGGTTGACGACGTCCTCCTACCATGGCAACAAAAGCTTCCACACCTCTACATAGTCCATGTGGATCACTAGAAATCCATGTCACACTTTAAAGATGATGAGAAGAAGTTGTCCTCCTATTTGTCAGTGTGCTAGCATCGACTTCCTTTCCCCTTGATATCTCTGCCTTTCATGTAAGACTGTTAGGCTCTCTCATAAGTTACCGAAACTATGAGATGAGGAGTTTTAAGACAATATATGGACTTCCTCTTTAGACTGTGTCTATTGTATGTATTGAGTCTTGGTCATCCCCTCCTTATATAGGAGTAGATGGACTAGGGTTTCCAAAATCTAGGGGATACTAAAAGTTAGATCTCATGGCTTGATAGCTGCTTTGGACAACAATTCAATTGACTACACCATCCAACTAGTCAAATGACACACCAGTTGATTGATTGATTGTCTAGTCGTCAATTGGCTTGTGGTCAGTGGAACAATAACACTATAATTTAATGTGATAGTTAATGCACATTGTTACACATATTATTAATCATTTGATCCAATCAAATCGGTCCCTTGACCCAATCAAACTAGTCATTTCGCATCCAATCAGTCGACTTGGTGTTTTGACCATCTGTTGGGATCCTGGTTCAGTCGGTTGGTTGGACACTCCAAATGGTCAACTTGTTGGTTCCATCATCCAGGGTCAGTAAGATTTAGTCGATTGACTAGACACTCCATTCAATTGATTGGCACACCAGTTGATGTCCTGGACTCTCTAGTTGGATGACTGATATAGCTAGTATTATTTAATTTGATTACTTAAACACCTTTAGTAACCAAGTCAAATCTTGTACATGTGTAAACACTTATTCTAGGTATATCCTATGTGTGTGACCTTGTAGATCCCATATTACATTGGTAGTGAAGTCCATGACCATTATGACTACACAAGCAATGAGCAATATCTAGAAATACATCATTGTTACCCAACTAATTGGAAAGTTGGAGAACAACTTCAACCTACAATATGTGATTAGTGTTAATATTATCATATAGTTCCTTTTTATCTGATATCGAGATTGAATCTGAGGCATGGAATCATCATCCTCTTAATACTCAATCTATGTCTCTCAACTAGAGAAGACTATTAAGAGATAATGAGTTCACATATCATATATTGACTCACACAAGCACGAACATGTGTTTCTCAGTCTCACTTATCAAGGGCTCAAGTAACCAAACTCTCAATAAGAGGGACAAATCTCATATACATCACTCACAATCAATCCCCATGTGTCACAATGTATCCAATCACCACCTTTATGGCAACCTTTATCCATGATCATGTTGAACGGTGTCAAAGTTCACAAAATAACATGTGATGAGTGTAGTAATTGTAGGTCTAAGAACCACTATCACTTTGAGAGTTGAATATGACTACCATTCCATGATTTCCATGTATCTCTCTCAAGGTGGGTCTATCCCGTACATTTTTCTCTAACACATCTATGAGTTTGGCTTGATATCCAATATCATGATTAATGAGACTCTACCATAAGTCAAAACAAATTCCAGTCTTATGATTATTGTTGTCTATTTTGTTTCCACAATAATATCTGACCAATGACATAACAAAAATGATTATACTCTTATTATGCATATGATCTCATTGTCTAGGTCCTCAACCTAAATACATATGTCATTGAGTAACATCATTCTTTAGACATCTATTACGCTTGTGACATTTCTCTTAATTGAGACAAGCATAATGGATATAATTACTTTTATTAAAATTATCAAATCAAGTACTTGATGCACAATACAATCATCATGTGATTATCTCTATGTGCATATATATGAACAAAATCCCACTTGCACTTAGATCCAATCACCGACAAATCCATCCAAGAGATATAACATGACCATCATGTTTCTACTGTGAAAGTGCTTTTGTTAGAGGTTCAAAAACATTTGTTTCTAGTTGGTGCAAATCTTCACATCTCATTGTTGTATGATATTTTGTATAACATGGAACCACTATAGTATGTGATATGGGTTCCTTATCCTATCCTATAGCTAATGTTTTTGATGTAGCATCTCTATTGTGTAGTCAATGGTTGGAACCACCCCATGTTCACTAATGAACTTCTTGATCCATACAATAACCTTTTTGTTTCCAAAACAACAATGTACTCAATTTCTCTTGTTATAGACAACAATTGCCTCTTTCTCAGAACTTTTCTAGCTTACAGTTCTATTGTTAAGGAAAAACACATATTATGATTTTAATCATCTTTTTTAGTTTAGAAGCTTGCATCGGTGTAACCCTTTACACACAACACTTCTTTATCACCATAATCAAGGTACAGTTCCTTTGTGCTACTTAAGGATGTTCTTTATGGCAGTCTAGTGACCTTCATTGGGAACTAACTGACATCTTCTCATCCTACCCAAGCATACGACATATCCGGACAAGTGCATAATGTAGTATGCATGATAGATCCAATTGCCAACACATATGGCATCTTACTCATGTGCGCTTATTCTTCACAAGAACCAGGACACTAGGCTCTAGAGAGACTAATTCCATGGGACATGGGCTAATTTCCTCTCTTTGAGTCCTTCATGCTAAACCCCTTCAACACTTGTCAATGTATCTAATCTATATTAGGTGAAGAAGCCATTAGACCTATCTCTATAGTTAATCCCTATCTCATAGGACGTTTTACCTAAATGCTTCTCAAAGAAGGTACTTCCAGTCAGTTCTTTACATTTTTGGTGTAGGGGTGTTATTCCCATCAATATGAGGAATACAATTATGCTCCCTTCAACCTTCTTGTAAACATAATATTCATCTTCACTTTGATTAAAGCCAAACTCTTTGACTATCTTCACGAGTTATAAGATATCAAAATCTTTCAGGATCAAGGTGTACCCTACAAGACTATGCTCTTATGTTACATGAGGAACCTGAGATTCCACAACAGTATGTGACTCTCCTTGTTCCTATTGTACCTCTATAGGTTTAATGTTTTCTTGTTGGTCTCAAACTTTTTCGAGTTCCACTTCTCTCCCAATGTTTCCTTTGGAATCAAATTTCTTTAGAAGAACACATCAATCCTGGAAACAAACACTATGTTGTCAAATGGAGTGTAAAAGTAGTATCCCTTAGGATATCCAACAAATAAGATTTTTTTGATCTGGAACCAGGTTTTTCAAGAAACTATTTTCTATCATAAGCATCACATCACATGTTTTCATAAAAGACATATTTGAATGTTACTCATGCCATCTCTCATATGGTGTCTTTTGAACCTATTTAGATGGCACACAGTTAAGTGTAAACACTATGGCTTCTAAAGTGTATCCCCTAGAAAAAAATTAAAAGATTAACTAGACTTATTTATGATCACACCATGTCTAAAAGGGTATGGTTCCTTCTTCCAAACACATCATTATGTTTTAGGGGGAGTCCATTGTGATATAATACCATGGTCTCATAGAAGGTCCTCAAACTCTTGGTTCAAGTACTCTCCACATCAATCATATCAAAGTTCTTTAATACTAGTAACCACCTTTAGCATTTGTTCTAAAAGGCCCACATACAACAATATGTATGAGTCCAAATAGATCACTCACTCTCCCACTGTTTCCAATGAAAAGTGTTTTTGTCTTTTGCCCAATAAACAAAATGCGCATATCTATAGTGGTTCAAAACCAAAAGAGTCTAGAAAACCATATTTATGGAATCTAAAGATGTGTTTCTCATTTATTTGCTTTAGACGACAATGCTAAAGGTAATTTTCATTTGAATTCTATCAAGTTTTAGCCTTTTAGTATTTACATTATATATACTCGTCTCTAGAACTATCGAGTATAGACTATGAGACATTGGGGCACAACCATAAAAGTTCTTATCTTCAAAATAAAACAATAATCTTTTTATTATATGAAATTTTTATCCACTCTTGTACAAACAAGATACAATGATGTTTCTATTAAAGACAATTTCATAATAGCAATTCACTGATTCAATAACAAGCTTGTTGGGCTGGGATAAATGATAGGTTGGAACTATATTGGAAACAACTCTTGTTTTACATAGTTCCATGACATATTGCTTACTTCTTCTTGAATCTTGTACATAATATATGTGAGATCCTCATCCGGTATCCAATACCTAAGATGATGAAGTAGGCATATTTATCTCAATGACATATATACTTGACATGGATGTCTCCAACCCTTGCTTCTTCTTCCTGAGTTCCTCTATGTAAAGAGGGCAATTCCTTTTCCACTGTCAGGATGGTGACAGTGGTGGAAATTCCCTTCCTTACTCACTTCTCCCTTTGCTTTAAGTGTGTAGAAGACTTGCCTTTCTGGCTAGACTTAGAAATCTTCTTGGCCTTGACTTTGCCCTTGGACTTTCCCTTTCCTCTACTTATCATCATCACCAGTATAAGATTTTCCTTCTTCATTTGTGACTTGTCAGTTGTCAATATGCCAAATAACTCAGACAGTGGTTTAGAAGAAAAAAATTCATGTTATAGTTCATGAAAAATTGGCTATATGATTTAGGCAACTATTGTAGAATTACATTTGTGTCCAACTCTTGACCTAAAGGAAATCCCAGTCTTTCCATGTACCAATCAATTTAAGCACATGGCACCTACTGGATCTCTCTCTATCATATTCGACTTAAATAACACCTAGGAGATATGATATCTCTATTGACCTGCCTGATCTAGGAACATATTCTTGGGATGTGTTACCATCTCAACAACTTCCATATTATCATGATGTCTCTGCAACTCATAGTTCATTGAGCATAGCATCAAGTATTTGACATCTATGGCATCCTCAAAATGCTTCTTGTAAGCATCCCATTCAGCCTTGGGCACAGTGGGAGTGGGTTCCTCTATCTCTAGTGTCTCTAGGACATAGAGGTCAGGCTCTTGAATGAGAATGATTCTTAAACTCCTGAAGAAGTCATGGAAGTTGTTCCCATTTAGTTTGTCCTTCTCAAGTACCGATCATAATGAAAAGGTATTGGTGATTGCCATTTGTTTCTAAAATAGAAAATTTGTATTTTTCCAAACACTTTTGTTTTGATTTAAAAATATTGACAATATTAATTAGGTCTTTAATTAATTAGCGTTCCCACCAATTTTTTCAAACTAATGACTCTAACCATCAATTTGGTTGATTGCATCATACAATCCTCTAGTGAGCCAAGATCCATAATTTATCAAGTCATGAGTCTATTTTGGTTTATCGCCTACAACATGACTATTTAGGTAGGCAACTTTTACCAAATTCATCCAAAACAACTCTTGGATAGACAATATACACACCACCTTCTCATATCCCATCGTATTCTTCTAGGTACTTAATCTCATCAAGGTCACCTAATTAAGTCTGACTTGTAAGCCAACATGATAGACTATCCACCCTGTTTTGGAAGAACATACATATCTACCATCACACTGTCATGAGATGGACAACACACCACTCTTTGGTGTAACCTGTGCTAGGTTGATTAAGCTTTTCATGTGTGGTGCTTATGGAAAGCATCTAAGACTTCATATTGATTGAGGGGTTTTATTTTTAAATAGATATAAATATCCAATCTCCACATACTTGTAATATGTATGATATACATACTATATCCACAAACAAAACTTGCAATCATAAATATATGAGTGATGGTTATGGCCATAATAATACAATTATTTAGAGCCACAAAAAATTACTGCTCACCTAAGGTCATACATCATATATATCTACATGTATTAGAACTTCTTGTGTTGGGAACATGACAATCAATCGATTGGACTATCTAGGCAATCAGTTCATCCTCCTATTGGTCGGTTGATCTATGTCAATTAGTCGACTACCTTCTGACTCAAGCAGTTGGTTGGACTCCTCCAGTCAGTCGGTTGGGCCTCTAGTAGATCGGTTGGCTCATGTTGTCCTCTGGTCAATTGACTTGACTTCTAGTCAGTCAACTCACCTAGTCATAATGCCTTCTTCTTGCTGAAATGAAACTAATTCTAGTCCTATCTAAATATTATATTGTGTAGGGAGAATTGATCGAGTTATATTCTAAGAGAGCATAAGGGTTACACATTAATTACATTTGGATAAGAACGAGAAAGGCTTCGTGTGCAAACTATTTTTATAAGATAGAAAATAAATCATCCAGCTAAACAAGCATCTAAGGGGTGGCCATAGGAAATAAATCATCCAACCACACAAACATCCAAGGGTATTGGTCATAACCACATGTACATCTACCATCAAAACCATTTTAGGGAGACGTGTATGGATTGCATATATATATATATATATATATATATATATATATATATACTGTATATGTGGAACAACCCCTAATGTATATGGTACTTAATTGGATATGCACATTACTTATTTAAATACTCACATCGTATGTAACTAAATAAATAATACAACTAAATCCAATTGCATTGATTTAGATCTTGATACACTGTAAGTTAACTTGGCTCTAATACCATGTAGGAGAATATCGAGACAAAGTGGACAACGGAAATGAAAAAAAATTATCCATATTTTCCTTAACCAGCAGATCGTGACAACAATAATATATTAAGAAAGAGGGTGCAAAACATACCTTGTCCTGGATCAAGTCCAATGGCTATTCTTATAGAGAGATGTTCTTCCTTTACAAGAAGCACATGGATGACACATATTTAAGGTGTAGCACACGTGGATGGTGGTAGACGTTGTCCTCCTAGAGTGGTAACAAAAGCTTCCACACCTCTACGTAGTCAACACATACCACTAAAACTTCATGTCTCACTTTCAAAGCCGATGAGAAGTTGTCATTCTGTTTGTCAATGTGCTAGGATCAACTTTGTTTCCCCTTTCCATCTATCTTTTTTAGGTAAGACTACTAGGATCTCTCACATGTTACTAAAACATGGAGATGAGGAGTCTTGAGATAGTCTCTTGACTTCCTCTTTAGAATTTATGTATATTGTATGTATTGAGTCTTGGCCACCCCCTCTCCTTATGTAGGAGTATATGTACTAGGGTTTCCAAAACCTAGGGGATACAAAAAGCTATATCTCATCATTTAGTGATTGTTGTGGACAACGAATTGGTCGACTACACCATCTAGTCAGTCGAATGGTACACTAGTCGATCGTCTGGATTATCCAATTCGTCGATTGGCTTGTGGTCAGTGGGACAATAACATTATATTTTAATATGATGATTTATTCACATAGTTACACATATCATTAATCATTTCACCGAGTAAAATTGGTTATTTGACCCAATAAGTCATTTCTCATCTAGTTAGAAAATTAGATATTCCAGTTGATCAACTCAATATTTTGACCATCCGTTGTGAACTCAGTTTATTCAGTTGATTGGACACTCCAACCGATCGACTTGTTGGTTCCATCGGCCAGGGTCAGTAAGGTCCAGTCAGGTCGACTGGACACTCAATTTAGTTGACTGGCATATCCAGTGTAATTTTATTTGATTACCTAAACACCTTTAGTAACCAACTTTAGTCTTGTCCATGAGTAAACTCTTATTGTAAGTGTATCTTATGTGCGTGTCCGTATAGGTCCCATATTATGTTGGTAGTGAAGTATATAACCATTATGACTACATAAGCAATGAACAATATCTAGCAACACATCACTGCTACCCAAGTAATTGGAAAGTTGGAGAACAAATTCAACATACATTCCATAATCAGTGTTAACATAATCATATAGTTTCTTTGTCTCTACTATCCAAATTGAATCTAAGTCATGGAATTGTCATCCTCTTAATACTCAATCTATGTTTCTTAAACTAGAGAAGACAACTGAGATACAAAGAGTTCACATATCAGATATTGACTCACACGAGCATTCTCAGTCTCACTTATCAAGGGTATAAGATGTCAAACTCTAAATTTAAGGGACAAATTCCATCTACATCACTCACAATAAATTTTCATGTGTCACAACGTACCCAATCACCACCTTTACGGAAACTCTTATTTAGGACCACGTTGGATGGTGTCAAAGTTCATCAGATGACATGTGATGAGTGTAGTGACTTTAGATCTAATCACTTTGAGAGCTGATTCTGACTACTATTTCATGGTTTTCATGTATCATTCTCAAGGTGGGTCTCTGCGTTACATTGTTCTCTAACACATAATTATGTGTTTGACTTGATATCCAATATCATGACTAATGAGAATCTGTCATCAGTCAACACACATCTCAATCTTATGTATTATTGTTGTCTATTTTACTTTCACAATAATATATAATCAGGGATATAATAAGAATGTAAGTACTCTTATGATATATATATATGATCTCATTATTTAGGTCGTCAACCTAAAGACATATGTCATCGAGTAACATCATTCTCTAGAGATCTATTACACTTTTGTCATTATCCCGTAACTGAGACAAGCATTGTGGATAGAATTACCTTTATTAATACTATCCATCAAGTACTTGATGCATATAAGTCATCATATTATTATCTCTATGGGCATACATACCAAAAATTTCACAATTAACAGGCACATATCCTACATTGACATATGCTTATTCTCATATGCCCAAAAATGAGTAAAATCATCCAAAAATGGTGAATACACATCAAACATGTTGAAAGACGCCTACTTATTGACACCATTAGTATGCATACATTCACAATCACTATGGGTGTATTCACCAATTATTGGTGCATATTCACCATTTATAGATGCATATTCTACATTAATAGACTCATATCAACATATGTAGGTGTCTTCATTACTTCCATCTTCCCTCTTTCCTCGTTTATTCCTTCCTATTTCTTCATTTGTAGGCGTATATTTATCATTAATAGGAGTGTATTATGCATTAATAGGCATGTACGCACCATTACTAGTTGTATTCATTACTCCCCTCTTCCCTCATTACTTCCCTCCTCTTTCCATTGGCACAAATTCACATATGCCTAGTAAAGGCTAAAACACACCAAAAAAATAGAATATTACACTCAAAAATACTGAAGTATTTCACCATGATTAGTAGGCACATATTCACTATTAGTAAGTATGTATTCATCATTTGTAGGTGTGTATGCACTATTAGTAGAGATATTTATTATATCCCTCTTCTCTCATTACTTTCATCCTCTTTCTGTAGGTGTATATTCACATGCATCTAGAAATGGTGAATATGCGTCCAAGAATGTTCAAATATAGAAAAAACTTAATTTCTTCTTCCCTATTACCTCTCTCCTATACAATTATCACTTCCCTCCTATTTTATTTTATCTCTCTCCTAAAAATGAGGGTACTCACTCTCTCCCCCTCTTTTATTTCTTTTTTGCCATTCTCTTTTCTTGTGGCAATGGAGAAGCAAGGTGGCAGGTTGGGAAGGTGAGATGGTGTTGACTACAGTGAGAGAAGTGTTTTTGAATGTGTGAGTAAGAGGGGTGTGAGATTCACAAAATTTTAACCTAATGTTTATATAACCAACTATTTGCAAACATACGTTGCTCACTAATACTGATAGATGTTCCACATTTCTTTTCATTTGAATGTGCCATAGATAATTGTGGTGCTTGGTTTCCAATACCTTGGTCATCTGTCTATAGCACACTGTCCTGCCTAACTCCATGTTTGGTACATGATGAATGAAGGCGTAGGGAAGGGAAGGGAGGGGAGAGAATACTTATATTAGTGTGTTTTTTTGGCATGGGGAGCGGAAGGGAAGGAAAATATGAAAATAATGTAAATATAAAAAACTTTGTAGTAATGTGGAACATTAGTGATAAAAAAACTTTTACATATAAAGTTATAAAAGTTATATTTAGATATTTCTTCACATATATTATTTTACAAAAATGTCTTCACAGAGGGACAAACGACAGACAAGACTATCAACGCTTTCTGAATAAGAAAGCATGTTCTATAAATAAACTATAAGATGTACATGAATGCATTGTTTCTATTTGTTATGTGTTGGAAGTGTCAGATAAGATATTTTTTATAAATATAATATGAGTTTTATTTACATTCATTATGATTATGAAGTAGTTTCTTTCATATTTTTATATTTATAACATTTTTTCTCCATGTATTTAAGTACTATCCGTCATAGTCCACCACATTTTTTCAATTATCTGTCCTTTTTTGTTTTGTATGTTTGTATGATTGTCTTAAAAATTTCAACTTTCTTAATAAAAAATTAAATTTTAATGTTCCTTCTGAATTATGTATAAAAGTTTATTTTAGTATTCTTTTATTTTGTTTTTCCCACAAAAAAATCCTTCAATATTTAACATTATTGCTCCAACATTTCATATATCTCTTCAAGTGACATAATGCGTACGTGACATACCACTTCTCTGTTCACATTAATTGTAGACTGTAGTGACTTTTCTCATCATCTTAGTTATGTTTTCTTTCTCACATTTTATATTTTTCTCTTATTTTTCTAATATATTTCCCGTCGAGTCTTTTCCTTTCCCCTTGTCTCCACTCTGATTTGTTAGGGAAAGAATATGAGAGAAGTGGTTGAAATAATACTTGATATGTCCCCCCCTCCCACAGTTCTCATCCATTTCCCTCCCTTCTCCATCACTTTGTCTAACCAAACAGTTCAAATATTTTCCTCTTCCTTCCATTTCCTTCACTCACCACGTACCAAACAGACCCCAAGAGAGTGTTGCGGTCACGAAGTTAGAGATATGGATGTATCCACACCTATGAAGTTAGGATGGAAGAGAAATCACTATCGGGTGGTCTGGTTGGATGTAGATAGTGCAGTAGAAGCGGGTTGTGCTTGCCTAACTTCACGAGGATAAGAAAATTGCATGAGAACACATGATAATTTCAGATATGCAGAAGCTATAGAAAACAAGGTACATGGCATGCGGGTATGTTTTGTTGGAATCTTGATGCTTGTTATTTGTCCATATTTTGTTGGAATCTTGATGCTTGTTTAGAGTGAACGTGTAGTTATATGTTTTATTGGAATCTTGATGCTTGTTATATCTCGGATGTCATCAATCGTAGTGCTTGGACTTCTATTGATAGTGGGCTGCGTTGAATTCAGAGCTGTGACTACTTGGTTCCTCTATTAATATTAAATCGTAGGACTCCGTTCGTCTACTCCATTGACGACCTGATCCAGGTGGTCCTCTTAGTTGAAACAAAGGCAACCTCCCTTATGCGATATTGCCTAGAAGTAACATATGGTTCTAAGTTTCGACCACTATTTTTGTTATTTATTCATTATTTCGTTTATTCTTCTTACCCGTACATATTGAGGAGGTGGACACCGTAGTTTTTTTTTTTTTAAGTAAACAGACAAATTTTATTATGGAGGAGCCATACGACATCTACATGAAGAGAAAAATAAACTAAAAGACCACACAAAGATCAAGAACAGATACAAACCACCGCAAAAACTCATATCGGAATCTGATAAGGACAATGATGTATAGATCCCTCTTCTCCTTCGCTGGCTAAGGCAGCGTTCTATGAGGAATACCTTCAACCTGAGTATGTATATGTGGTAGAGTACATGCACCAAATCGGTGTTCCAAAAAGATATTTTTCCTGCACTTGCTGCCATACAAACTCCACAAAAAATTTGACCGAGAAAGAAAAATCTACCATGAGAAGAGAAAGCAGCACTGATTAACAGCGAGATAGACAAAAAAAGAGAACAATAAAAGAGAAAGGGGATAGGAAACTCGTCGCAGCCGGGCTCAACGACAGGGGGAAGAAGATTGTTGCCTCCAAAGACACCACCCTCACACACCTCCCGAAGAAGAGACCATGCTGATGACGGGCGAAAAGAGGCCGAGGGGGAGCGGGGCACCGCTTTGCGGCGGCCAAACCCCCTCCCCCCAGCCAGCCGCCTATGGAGGAAGAACCCTAGCGGCGCTAGGGTGAGAGAGCGGGGAGAGAGTTTGCGTTCAGGCGGACACCATAGTTTGATAAAAGGCTACAAGAATCTATTGAGGATATTGTGGTATGCGGGTGTCCTTTTTTAGGACTTTCAATGGGAGTGGCGTCCTATTAGATTCGGTGGTCATGCATTGTATTTGACAACAAAGGCATTTTGATATTCTTTTGTGGATTGTAGGGTTCAATCTTGGGTAAATCATATTTTGTGAGGCAGGAGAATATGCGGTATGAACTTTAATTTCAACTACAGTTTGAATTGTCTTTACGATGATATCTTTTGATCTTAGGTGTTTCACTAACAAGGACACCGTCCGACCCAAAGCCCAACATGCTTTGACGAGTGTTCTTTTTAGCAGAAACGTTAAGGACATGGATATTAAGTTTAACATGACTGTTACACAGAAAGTTGATTTCTAATATTTACAAGATAATCATGCTCAAGATTTTCTTCTTGCTATTCCTATTGTTGGGCTTGGACCGCATATGTCGCCAGTAGAGTATCGTGTTATTCTTAGATATTTTCTTATAATTCTCCTATTTCTAGTCGATGAAGTATGCTCAATTTGTCGCAAGGCATGCTTTGACACTTTTGGGGAGCATGTGGTTAATTGCATGTAACTGTCGGGTTTTAAGTACAAATATGATCTTGTTAAAGATGTTTTTGACATACTTCGATAGCATGTATTTATGCTAACAAAGAGATACTAGTGAAATTTTTGAATGATACCACATGAGGGGAGATTGACTCGTAGGCCTAAAAATGTCTTGATTTTTAGTTGGGTTGGAGGGGAGCATGCATGTGTGGAATTAACATGAGTTGCTCCACTGGAGGGCTTGAAAGGTGAAGATTTTATGTGGGTTAGGCTATCATGAAAACTATATTAGTCAAAGTGGTTAAACATGAGATGGCATGTATTAAAAATCAATATGTTTTCATACATTTTGGTTTTGATACTTTTGAATTTTTAGCACCACATGTTGTGAAGCTTCTCAAGAGGGTGCAAACAATTATGCACAACAATGTCATGACTCCCATATCTATAGATCTATTGTTCCGGAGGATATGTTTTGCTATTTAAAATAGGATGGTGGTGCAACTTGTTGCCCATCTACCTTCTTTTGCATAGTAATTAAACTTATGTAATCTAAATAAATTGTTAATATGGGAGTTATTAAAAGCATAAGATGACAATTTCTACATGTTATTTCCCCTCTAAGTTTTATATCCTAATCTCATATAATTTCAAATAGAAATTCATCAAGAAAGATATTATTAGCTAAAAAACATTCAATATAACCAAAACTAAATTTATATATCATACTATAGTAGTAAATCTAATACATTCACTTGAATAAAGATATGTATGATAGCACTATTGTAAGTGCAATGACTCTTGGAAGAGAGATACCAAATTTTCTGATCATAGTTGAGGTGCACCAAGGATCTACACTCAGCCCATATCTATTTGTTCTTGTTATGGCTGAGTTGACAAAAAATGTTCAAGATGATATTCATTGGTGTAGGTTATTTGTTGATGATATTGTTTTGATTGATAAAACTAAAGATGGAGTGAATGATAAAGTTGAACGTTGGAGAAAGGCATTGAAATCAAATGGATTGATGACTAGCAGGAGCAAAATTGAGTATATGCATCACAATTTCAGCCAATCTCGCAGTGTGAATGATGGAGCCAAGTTGGATGGAGTAGATATACCAAAATGTGATAAATTTTGTTACTTGGGTTCTATTATCCAAATAGATGGGGATGTCCAGGAAGACGCTCGTCATAGGATCATTGTGGGATGGTTAAAATGGAGGAGTGCAACTAGAGTATTATGTGACTAGAAGATCCATCTCAGGTTAAAAAGAAGTTTTAAAGAATAACTATACGACCAACCATGCTCTATCAGAGTGAATGTTAGGCGGTGAAGAAACAAGATCTCAACAAGATGAACGTGGCTGAAATGCATATGATGAGATGGATGTGTGGGAAGATAAGTAAAGATCACTTGAGAAATGGCTATATCAGGAACAAAGTAGAGGTGGCGAGCATTGATGACAAGTTGTGTGAGGGTTGACTCAGATGGTATGTGTTGGTTTTTGTGGAGAAAACATGCACGGCGGAAGCAACAAAATCCACGCAATCCGAAATAGGATCTCGTCGACAACAACGTATTTGGAAGGAGTGTTTGCAGGATATACCTTATCGTGGAGCAAGTCCGGTGATGTCCCGCTGCACAAAGGTGTGCAACGACGCTTGTCTACACGGACAAAACTTCTCTCCCGTTCGCCATCGCATGAAGATCTGGTGGCACTCCTTTCGTGCGATGATGTGCGCCACTCGTAATGTGCACAGATGATTGTCGCTGTCCTCTGGATGCAGGCGTCTCAGCATCTACGTCTCTACTTCGTCCACGGGGATGGCCTGGAACTCCACGTCGTGCTTCCTAAGTCGGTGGGAAGGAGCCGTGTCTATGCGACAGTGTGCTAGCGGCGCCTTGCTCTCATTTCTCTCCTAAGGACGATGACGATTAGGGTTTATGTACGTGAGCGTAAATTGAAAAGCCTCTCTCGATATCTTATATAGATATCGACCGTCAATTCTCCTTTAAATAGGATATAAAGGGAAGTAGGGTTTCCTAAACCCATCGGGAAACAGAAACGTTGCGTTAATTAAAATGCTCGTGAATTAATTAGAATATTCTGGAATACATTAATTAACCAAATAATCACATTAATTGATTAATTAATATCTGACTCCATGCAATCACTTGGGATGTCTCTATGGGCATATATACCAATAGACTCCCACTTGTACTTAGAGCCAGTCACTCCAATATTATTCTAATCGATTACATAAATACTTTTAATAAACAATGTGACTCAGAGCAATTCCAATCAAATCCACAATTATACTCTTATTCCAACACATCCTATGCATGTGACCCGGTAGGCTCCAAATTACGTTGGCAGTGATATCCATAATCATATTATGAAGCAATGATTGGTATCTAGCAAGACTTCATTGCCACCCAAGTAATTGGAGAAGTTGGAGAACAACTTAACCTATCATTCATGACTGGTGTTACAGTGATTGTATAGTTCCTTTGTCACTGATATCCATATTGAACTCGAGTCATGGAATTGTTATCCTCTTCAACATTCAATCCATGTTCCTTGAACTAGAGCAGACTGTCTGAGATATATGTAAGCTCAATATCACATATTGACTCACATCAGCATGGCCATGCATTTCTCAGTCTCACTTATCAAGTAGCCGGAATATCAAACTACCGTAGGAAGGACAAATTCCATCTACATCACTCACAGTCATCCCCATGTGTCACAGTGCACCCAAGCGCCATCTTTAAGGCAATCCTTATTCAGGACCACGGTGGATGATGTCAAAGTACATCGAACAACATGTGATAAGTGTAGTGACTTCAGGTCAAAGAACCACAATCACCACCATCATTATGAGATGTGACTCTAATTACCAACCATGGTATCCATGTGTCACTCTCAAGGTGGGTCTATCTGATACACTATTCTCTAACAAGTATCTATATATTTGGTTTGATATCTCCATATCATGGATAATGAGATTCTTCCATCAACCAACATACATTCTAATCTTATGTGTTATTGATGTCTATGGATATTTCCACAATAACAACCGATTAGGGACAAAACAAGAATACATACTCTTAGCATACATATGATCTCACTGTTCATGTCATCAACCTGAAGACATATGTCATTGAGTATATTATTCTATAGACATCTATAAGTTTTATGGTCATCTCATAATATAAAACACAAACATATAGATTGGAAACTTGCCTTTATTGATATGATTAATGTAGTATTACAAATTGTTTACATAGTATACCATTACAATCATCAAATGATAGTCTCTATGGGCATACATACCAACAGATTCCCACTTGAACTTATACCCAATCACTCATGAATCTCAATCCAAGTGATCGAATATGTTTTTCATGTTTCTGCTGTGAAAGTGCTTTTGTGAGCGGGTCAGCCACATTGCTTTCTGTAGGTACTCTGCAAATCTTCACATCTCCTCGTTGTACGATCTCTCGTCTGAGATGGAACCGCCGTAGAATATGTTTGGAACGTTGGTGCGATCTTGGTTCTTTAGCCTGTACAATTGCTCCATTGTTGTCGCAAAACAACTCAATTGCATCACCAGCGCTTGGAACCACTCCAAGTTCAAAAATGAACTTCTTGATCCACACAGCTTCCTTTGCAGCAATAGATGCGGCAATATATTCTGCCTCTGTTGTAGAATCCTCAACCGTCTCTTGTTTGGAACTCTTCCAGCTCACAGCTCTGTTGTTCAGGCAAAACACAAATCCAGATTGTGATATGTAGTCATCTTTGTCAGTTTGGAAGCTAGCATCGGTGTAACCCTTTACCACGAGCTCTTCCTCACCACCGTATACCAAGAATTGATCCTTAGTCCTTCTCAAGTACTTTAGGATGTTCTTTACGGCTGTCCAGTGACATTCACCTAGATCTGACTGATACCGGCTCGTCATGCTCAAAGCATACGACACATCAGGATGAGTACATAACATTGCATACATGATAGATCCAATTGTTGATGCATATGGAATCTTACTCATGGGTGCCCGTTCATCACATGAACTAGGACACTGGGCTTTATAGATTGTAACCCCATGGGACATGGGCAAGTTACCTCTCTTAAAACCCTCCATGCTAAACCTCTTTAGCACCTTTTCATTGTATGTGCTCTGGCTTAGGCCTAGAAGCCTTCTAGATCTCTCTCTATATATCTTGATCCCTAGTATATAGGATGCTTCGCCTAAATCTTTCATAGAGAAGGTCTTCCCTAGCCAACCTTTTACTGTATGAAGAGTAGGGATGTCATTTCCCATCAATAGTATGTCATCCACATACAATATGAGAAATACGACTGTGCTCCCACTAACTCTTTTGTAAACACAAGGTTCGTCTTCATTTTGACTAAAGCCAAACTTTTTGACTACTTCATCAAAACGTAAATTCCAGCTCTAAGATGCTTGCTTCAATCCATAGATTGATTTTTGTGGCTTACAAACTTTATTGGCTTCCTTTGGATTGATAAAACCCTCAGGTTGTGTCATGTACACATCCTCGAGTAAATTCCCATTAAGGAATGTTGTTTTAACATCCATCTGCCAAATCTCATAGTCATGATAAGCTGTAATGGCAAGCATGATCCTAATGGATTTAACCATGGCAACTAGTGAGAAGGTCTCGTCATAATCAACACCTTGAATTTGACGGAATCCTTTCGCAACCAATCTACCTTTATAGGTTTGAACATTTCCATCCATGTCAGTCTTCTTCTTGAAGACCCACTTGCACCCTATGGGTCTTACCCCTTCGGGTGGATCCACCAAGGTCCATACCTTGTTGGTGTGCATGGATTCCATCTCAGATCTCATGGCTTCGAGCCATTTCTCAGATTCTGGTCCCTTAGTAGCTTCTAGATAGGAAGTTGTCTCATCTTCTATGCCCAATTCATCACTGTCTTGAGTCACGAGAAATCCAAATCTCTCAGGCTCAAGTCGTGTCCTACTAGACCTATGAGGTTCCTGTGTTACATTTGGAACTTGAAATTCCACAACAATTTGTGAGTCTTCATGTTCCTTATGTACCTCCTCAGGTTCTCTGCTTTCTTGTTGGTCTCAAACTTCTTCGAGCTCTACATTCCTCCCACTAATTCCTTTGGAAATAAATTCCTTTTCAAAAATACAATAGTCCTAGTAACAAATACTTTGTTGTTAGTTTGTGTGTAGAAGTAGTATCCCCGAGTTTCCTTAGGGTATCCAACAAAATAGCATTTTTTCGATTTGGGTCCAAGCTTTTCAAGAAATTGCTTCCTAACATAAGCTTCACATCCCCAAATCTTTAACATAGACAAATTGGGACGATTCCCATTCCATATCTCATATGGTGTCTTTTGAACCGATTTGGAAGGTACACGGTTAAGTATAAATGCTGCAGTTTCAAGAGCATATCCCCAGAATGATATTGGAAGTTCAGATGAACTCATCATTGATCGTACCATGTCTAATAATGTATGATTCCTTCTTTCTGACACACCATTATGTTGTGGTGTACCAGGTGGAGTCCATTGTGATATAATACTACGGTCTCCCAGAAGGTCCTCAAACTCTTGGCTTAAGTATTCACCACCTCGATCTGAACGGAGTGCTTTAATACTCTTACCAAGTTGCTTCTCTACTTCATTCATGAAAGTCTTGAACATTTCAAGAGTTTCTGACTTGTTTTTCATAAGATATACATAGCCATACCTACTGAGGTCATTCGTAAAGGTAATGAAGTATTGATAGCCTCCTCTAGCATTTGATCTAAAAGGTCCACATACATCAGTATGTATGAGCCCTAGCAGATCACTGGCTCTCTCACTATGTCCACTGAAAGGAGTCTTGGTCATCTTCCCTAATAAACATGCCTCACATGTCTCTAATGATTCAAAACCAAAAGAGTCTAGATAACCATCCTTATGGAGTCTAGATATGCGCTTCTCGTTTATGTGCCCAAGACGACAATGACATAAGAATGTTTTGTTTGAGTTGTCAAGTTTTAACCTTTTAGTATTTACGTTGTATATGCTAGTCTCAAGTTCTAACATGCAGATACCATAAAACATAGGGACATTGCCATAAAAGATCTTATCTTTAGATATAGAAATAATTCCATTCTTAATGTGAAATTCAAATCCACTCTTGTCCATACAAGATACAGAAATAATATTTCTATTAATGGTAGGTACATAATAGCAATTCTCTAATTCTATTACAAGGCCAGTAGGCAAAGATAAACTAATAACTCCAACTGCGGTGGAAGAAACTCTTGCTCCATTAGCAACCCACAGCTCGACTTGGCCCTTTCCTAAAGGCTTACTTCTTATCAGATCTTGCATATTAGATCATATGTGAGATCCACATCCGGTATCCAGCACCCATGATGAAGAAGTATTTAAGTTTATCTCAATAACGTATATACTTGAAGTGGAGATCTCTATCCCATGCTTCTTCTTCCTCAGTTCCTCCAGGTAGAGAGGACAGTTTCTTTTCCAATGTCCAGGCTGGTGACAATGGTGACAACTGCCTTCTTTGGAGATCCCACCTTTAGCTTTGAGTGTGGATGACTTTGGCTTCTGCCCGGCTTTAGAACCTTTCTTATCCTTGCCTTTGCCTTTTGACTTTCCCTTTTCCTTGCTGATCACCATCACAGACTTGGACTTGTCTTTCTTCATCTGTGCTTCAGCTGTCCTCAACATGCCCAACAATTCTGACAACGGCTTGTCAAAATTGTTCATGTTGTAGTTCATGACAAAATGATTATATGATTCAGGCAACGATTGTAGAATCACATCAGTGGACAACTCTTGACCTAGGGGAAATCCCAACTTGGATAGGATTTCCACGTACCCAATCAAAGTGAGTATATGGGTGCCAACCGAGTCTTCCGCTTTCATCTTTCTTTTGAACAAAGCCTTTGAGACATCATATCTCTCCTGTCTTGCTTGATGTTGATACATGTTCTTGAGATGTGTTACCATCTCCATGACATTCATGTTCTCATGCTAATCTTGCAACTCATAGTTCATTGAGCACAACATCAGGCACTTGACATCCACGACATCATCAAGGTGCTTCTTGTAAGCATCCTTTTCAGCCTTGGGCACATTTACGGCGGGTTTTGCTGGCTCTGGTGTTTCAAGGACATAGATCTTACGCTCATGTGTGAGAAAAATTCTCAGCATCCTAAACTAGTTTTAAAAGTTGGTTCTGGTAAGTTTGTCCTTCTCAAGGACCGATCACAACGAGAAAGTGTGAGTGTTGTTTGCCATTTGATTGCTACAAAAGAAAAAAATTGCATCTAGTCCAAAACATTTTGACTTGTAAAGATTTGATAAACGAAATTAATTAGGCCTTTAATTAATTACGCTCCCACTATTTTATTCAAATTGATAGCCCTCACTATCAACTCGGAAGATTGCAACGCACAACCTTCTAGTGAGCCAAGACCCAAAATAATTGGATCAATGCCCAGCCAACGTCGGTGTCAAAGACCAAATACTAAGGTAGGCAATTTTTGCCAATTGCATCATATGCAACTCTTGGATAGATGATCATTCACAACTCCTTGCCATGATGCATCTGTGTGCCTCTAGGTACTTGATCCTATCAAGGTTCCCTAGTTAATACTAACCCATAAGCCAACACGACGAGTGTGCACCCTACGGAGGCAGACCCACACACCCACCATCACACTTCCATGAGATAGACAATGTACCACGTGGAGGCGTGCCCACACATAGTTGATCAAGCTTCTCATGTGTGTTGCTTTATGGAAGGCAACTAAAACTTAATATTATTAATTGAGGGATTTTATTAATACATATACATATCCAAACACCACGTACTTATAGTACGTATCATATACTACTATATCCACAACCACAAACGATAGACATGCATCACAAACACAAATACATCAGTTATGGCCATACTATTGTAATCCTTTGGAGCAACAAAGGATTACGGTCCCTATGGTCTTATGCATCTCATGCAACACCTGTGAATCAACCTGTAAGCCTGTAATGATCAACATTACAATGAACAACTTCATGGATGCTTTGTGAGGTTGGAACTTCAAGTTGCTTCTTAGAATTGGATCTTCTTGTTGCTTCTCCATGGACGCTCCTTGGAGTTGGATCTTCAGGTTGCTTCTTGGAATTAGATCTTCATGGTGCTTCTCCATGGACACTCCTTGGAGTTGGATCTTCAAGTGGCCTCTTTACATCAAGTTTACAAAAACTAAAACTAATCCTATCTCTATTACATCATATAAGTACAAATATAAAAGGAAAGAATTAATTATACTTAAATAAGAGATGAGGCTCAGCATGCAAGCTGAATACTTTATACAAAGGATCCATATGTAACCATTATACATCCATAGAATTCACAAACAAACATATCCACAAGATTGACATCCACATTCATCCACAACATTCACAAAAGGGGATACTAGGCCAAAACCTGTGCATGTACTCACCACATACAATGGATTTTAAAGATGATGTGTATGCTATCATAGTTATATCTACATATACGTATATACATATTAAATTGCAGTACTTTTAATGCGGGACATTCCCCATTAAATAAATTTTTAACTCCCACACAGACTATGCGGGGTACACAGGGGCAGCACCCCTGTGCGGGGATCCCCTCGCGGGGAGGGTCGAGGGGAGGCCGCCCCACGCGGGGTCTCAGGGGCAGAGCCCCTGAAAGGTCTATGGAATTTTACTTCCGTGCACTTAGGAAAATCAATATTTTCCATAGTCGACCCCGTCTAAAACGTCAAAAGCAGAAGCATGCGGCGTATGTGGAATTAGGTTTAGATTTGCACATTAGCAGTTTTAATTTGCATCGTATGCAACATAGAAAACAATATACAGTGATTCGATCATATCGAAATGAATCCAAATACGCCGTAGATCGACGCTGCTCTGATGGGCTCGTGGTACCTACTGCCCACCCTTCCTCCGCTTTGATAACCGTGTGAACGGAGAGTGGGCAGAGCAGAAGGGAAGGAGGTCCTCATACGGAGTCGCACACGGTGAGCAGTGCGGGAGACTGGAGAATGGGGAGACCACTGTTGGGTTTTGTGGAGAAAACATGCGCGACGGAAGCAGCAAAATCCACACAACCCAAAATAGGATCTCGTCGATAACAATGTATTTGGAAGGAGTGTTTGCGGGATATACCTTATCGTAGAGTAAGTCTGGTGATGTCTCGCTGCATAAAGGTGTGCAACGACGCTTATCTACACGGACGGAACTTCTCTCCCATTTGTTGTCGCAAGAAGATCCGGCGGCGCTCCTTTTATGCGATGATGTGCGCCGCTCATAATGCGAACGGATGATCGTCGTTGTCCTCCGAACGCAGGCGTCTCAGCGTCTGCATATCTACTTCGTCCATGGGGATGGAATGGAACTCCACGTCATGCTTCCTAAGCCGGCGGGAAGGAGTCGTGTCTGTGTGGTAGCGTGCTAGCGGCGTGTTGCTCTCCTTTCTCTCCTAAGGACGGTGACGGCTAGGGTTTACGTACGTGAGTGTAAACTGAAAAGCCTCTCTCGATATCTTATATAGATATCGACCGTGAATCCTCCTTTAAATAGGATACGAACAGAAGTAGGGTTTCCTAAACCCATCGGCAAATAGAAACATTGCGTTAATTAAAATGCTCATGAATTAATTAGAATATTCTGGAATACATTAATTAACCAAATAATCACATTAATTGATTAATTAATATCTGACTCCATGCAATCACTTGGGATGGCTCTATGGGCATATATACCAACAGTATGGACATGTCCAACGCAGACCAACTACTGCACTTATACAAAGCAATGCTATTGAGTCAAGCATAATAAATAGAAAAAGAGGGAGGCCTAAATTAACATGGGATGAACTTATAAAGAGAGATTTTGAATCTCTACATCTCAACTAGAACATGACCCATGATAGAGATGAATGAAAATGAAGGATCCATTATAGCCGACCCCAACATAGTTGAGATTGAGGCATAAATGATGATGATGATGATACTATAGTAGTGAATAGAAATTCATCAAGAAATATATTATTAGCTGATAAAACAATCAATCTAACCAATAGTACTTTTATCTATCATACTATCGTAGTAAAAAACATTGTGGTTTAAGAAACATTAGACATTTTGTATGAGAGGTCTCACCCGTTTAAATATCTTGGCTCCGCCATTGTTGTTTATGGGAAACGTTGCAAGGAGTCATGTTCTCCCAAGTGGCCAAATAAGTTTGTATTGTGCTGAAAAAAAACCAAAAGAGCCCCTAGTATCAAAATACTAGACACGCCATTGCCACTACCAATAGCATTATTCATCTCTTTTTATCTACCCAGTCTGCTGTCCTCATTGTTGGATGATTTGATTCTATTATTTCTTTTTCATGATTTTAAAATCCTCTTACCCTCTTTTTTCACATCGTAGTCATTGCATGTTTGAGTTGAGTGTGTTTCCATCTGCTCAACTTCATTTGAACCTGACCCGAATTTTTTGGGCTTTGACAAGAAACTCACTGTGAGTAGACTATGATCCAATTTCCATAACCTCAAATTTAATCTAATCCTAGTTTAGTTTTATTATTGAATGAATCTGAACCAACTCGAACCATGGATATCTTATAATGTTATGCCCACTAACCCAACCTAAACATATAGTATGTATGTCGAGTTAGGTTCAGTTGAAGTATAAACCACGTCAATCAGTTGATTCCATTTCAAAAGATATAGCGTCGAATATGTTTTAAGTCAAACATTTTTTATGTAGAGATTTTACTTTCTCAATGAACAATCACAATGATGAATCTCAACAAGGAATTGTTTTGATCTTACAAAAGAAAGTAGCAGATATGCATCATGAAACAGAATGACCTTAGTACTAGAAAGCAAAAGGGTGAGAAAAAAAGACCAATGTATAAGAACAAATGGTTAGCCTCGTTGGTACCGCCGCCACAAGCATTGTAGATCCACAACCTCCTAGCTTCTCTCTTAGGCTCCAGTAACTTGAGGATGTCGCCCTCACATACGAGGTTCTTGATGTTCCTCATGATCAAACAGTTCTGGTCATCCAAGAACTTGACACACACATGAGTGACTTGCCCTCGCTATCCCATGCGACCCATCCCCTTTACAACGACGACAAAGAGCTTGTTTTGGTTGTCCATCCTGGGGAGGAGGGGAGGGGAAACACTAGCTCAGAGACAATAAAGGAGGGGTGAGGAATCAAAAAGAAGGCGTTGACGGCTGACTTTAAGCGAAATCGGATGCACAACATATATCTTTCAAGTCAAGTTCAGTGAGAACACTGTGTTGGAATTATTCATGCCTTTTTAAGATCTAGAGACCCACATAAGTTTCAAGTCACTAAAAAAAATTGTATACTAATCAAGTTGGGATAGTTATCTATGTTGGTTCAAGCTAGGTTCTGATGATGTCGATTCAAGTCAGATACAATTTTAGTTAGGCTCCGATTGGGCCAAACAGAAAACGTGATGTACTTGTTGGTACTCCAACTTTAGAGTCAAAGCACATGAACTATTTACTATGTAAGAATAAGCCCCACATTAAACATGTCGCCATCTAGTGACGATATATGCTGTAGAACGGAATTGTGAGTTCTATTTTAAAGAAGAGTTTTTTGTTACATGTAGACGTGTAGATAAGAATGATAGGTTTTTATTTGATTTAATGAGAGGATGTCATCATCTTAGACAAGTAGTAGTGTGTTTCACACCTAAACTCAAGAATAGTTAATCCTATAGTCAAGGTGTGACCCCCCCTCAAATTTCGGCCCCAAAAATAAAAAGAAAACACAGAGTAAGAACTCTTCAATACATGTCCAAAATGGTGATTGAATTTAGTGTGAGAAAAATATGATAATATGATTATATATTCACTGTAAAATCAAATAGATCTTTAACTGACCTATTTAAGGGATGGGGTGCAGTGGGGGGGACCCCCTCCCATCCCACTGCATGGTACAATCTATTCTCCAGATCTGAATAGGGATCTTTTTATAGATCTACATGTATTAGTATATTTACTCTTATTAGCCTGAGGATATCATGTATTATGTATACGAGATGGGTGTCTGCAATACTACAAAGGTTTATTCTGTCTCATTTTAGAGTGTTCCACTTGTACTTTTTTCTCGAATATAGTAAACACCTCATCTCCACTTGTGGTAGGTCAATTTGACAAAATCGCGTGTTCTATGGCTATATGATTGCTTGTTTCTTCTCATCTATGTTTTTGCTCAATTTCCCATTGTATTCTTTGATTCATTTTTCTCAACAAATTAGTATCAAGGTTTAATACTAAATTTCAAAGAATGTCAATTTTATACAAGGTCATGAAGTTTGATCGCTTGGTCAACCTTGAGATACAGATCACAATGCGTGGATTGTTCATGCAATAAGGTGTCAATAAGGTTCTATTGGGGACTGATAATATGGTGCAACTATGAAGGAAGTACACAAGAAAGATATGGATGAGAAGGTTCTCATGACCATCTAGTTATCTATCTCTTACCAAATCCTTGTAAGAGTTTCCAAGGAGAAAATTCTGGCAAATTTATGGAAGAAACATGAAGATTTCCATATGATTATCTCTAGATAAAGCTATACCGCAACCAACATCTCTACTTAACACTCATGGATGAAGGTCATATCAATGAGTTTAATTCTATTATCATGAACCTTGAAATCATGGATATTAAACTCGAAGATGAAGAGAAATCCCATATTCTATTGTGTCGTTGCCCCCTTCATGCAAGCAATTTAGGAAACTATTTTGTCTGGAAATATTTAATTATGGTAAGAACATTATATCTTTTTTAAATTCAAAGACAATGATTGATAAAGATCTAATTGATTATTCTAGAGGTATTCATGGAAAGACTCTATGGTTATGGTCATCAAAGGAAAAGGAAAACAAGAAGGAGATATACATATCAAAGTTAAGGCCCAGAAATGGAAAGATATGTAAATATTGTAAGAAGACTGGACACATTATTGATGACTATACAAGTTACAAACAATCTAGAGAGGTATAACAACGGTGAGAACCAAGAAAAACCCATAGATGCTAATGTAGCATAAGAAGCACTAGGTTTACTTTTATGGAATCATCGTCTTCATCCTCATCTGGCAAGTTTAGACTTCATGGATTATGGAGTCTGGTTGCTCACATCACATGTGTCCACATATAGACGGTTCCTTCTTATGAATTGTTTGATGGAGGAATATTAAACATGGAAAATGAATATACATGCAAGACTATTGGTATTGGGTCAATCTACATATAAATTATTTATGGGGTTAATCAAACTACATTAAATGTTCTCCATATTCAAGGCCTTCAAAATGATATCATCTCAATTGGCTTTCTTGAAGCTAACAGATTCCCATATAGTGTAGAAAATGGAATATTGTATATAACCAAAGGAAATGTTATTCTGATTAAGGGAATGTGTATTCCTAAAAATCATTATAAGATGATTAGTAAAATTTTCACTAATGCTACCACTAATGTTTCTTTGTCAACTACTTAAAATTTAGATACCACTAATCTATGGCATATGAGACTGAGACATGTGAGTCAGAAAGGTCTGGAATCATTGAGTAGGAGATGACTTTTAGATGGTGTCAGTACTAGAAAGTTGAATTTCTATGAGCACTTTATGATGGGAAACCCCAAAAAGGTCAATTTTTCTACTACAATGCATACTACAAAAGGTACAGTTGATTATTATTCATTCAGATATGTAGGTTCCTTCTCAAATGTGATCCAAGGATGGTTTTAGATAGATGATAACTTTAGTGATGATTTCTTAAGAAATGTATGGGTGTAGTTTAAAAATATAAATATGATGCATTTAATCATTTTAGAAAATGGAATATGTTGGTTGAAAATCAAATATGGAAGTGCATCATAAGATTGAAGGCAGACAATGGAATGGAATTTGTTTTTCTAAATCTAATGAATTTTATCAATCTGAAAGCATTTCTAGACATCACACCTTAGACATACACTTGAGAAGAATGGTGTCACGGAAAACATGAACATAACTATTCTAGAATGAGCATGACGCATGTTGATCAATATAGGCCTTGTCAAAGACTTTTGGCCGAGACCATCTCCACTACAATCTATCTTATCACTAGTACAGTAATGGTCTATAGCGTCAGTTTTTTTAAGCCTATAACATCACTTTTCAATTGACGCCTAAGTGGCCATCACTAGAGAAATTTCTTTATAGAGTCAGTTTTTTTAACCAAAGAAAACAAACCTTATATAGTAAAATCTGACCCAAGATTCTGTCAAAAACTAACCCCAATGAGAAAAGAAATTGTACCTGAACCCTATAAGGTCAGTTTTTCAAAATAATCGACCCTAGAGATCCTCTGTAAGGATAGTGATATTATGAAAACTGACTCAATAGAGTCTACAGATTGAGCTTGCTGATAACCAGACCCTATAAGGTCGGTTTTTCTTAATAACCAACCCTAGAGATGCTCTGTAAGGATGGTTATATGAAGAAAATTGACTCAATAGAGTCTACAGATTGAGCTTGCTGATAACCAGACCCTATAAGGTCGTTTTTTCTTAATAACCGATCCAAAAGATACTCTGTAAGGACAGTTATATGAAGAAAACTGACTCAATAGAGTCTACAACCATGTTGGGATATGGTAGAACGGTCGTGTCGCGTAGCACGACCATGTTGGGATATGGTAGCACGGTTGTGCTACCCAACAGAGCTGTGCTACGCGGCATGGCCATTCTACCATTTCCCAACACGACTGTCCTATGTGGCACAACCATTCTACGCTGCAACACGGCTGTGCTATGTGGCACAACCATTCTACACTGCAACACGGCTGTGCTACGTGGCACGACCGAGATACCTATAAGGTCATTTTTTAAGATAACCGACCCTATAGGGTACAATTTTTTTTTAAATTCTACAGAAACAGAACAAAAGAACAAGAAGAACTAGGATATGGGAGAGGGGAGCATTGATGCTCAACCATCACCATTCCAAACCACACATTCATAACAAAAATGATTCATATATTCAGTTGAGTTACACATAATCACATCATAATATACAAAATGATAGATTGCAAGTCTGAGATGATATAAAATGTCAGGTACAAAAGTAAATATGAAAGAGTTCCAAAACCACATACATAAATAGAGCTGATATATTCAATCCAATGCTACAATGACTTCATTTAGAAAAGCATCTAACCACTCTTCTCGGAATTTATTTAAGTCCCCAGGTGTGTAAGGCTGAGTTGTAAAGATCTATAATAGAAAATGCACATGCTAATATTTTATAAAATGACTACAACTCACTTGTAAATTTATGATGTTATTCTTTATTACCTGATCTATAGTCTGAATGTCATGTGATACTTGTTTGACCATAGCTTGCATATATTTCATTACATAGTAGCCACAAGCTCAACCATTATTTTGTATAGGACACTACAAATACTGAATTATACTTAATGTTAGTAAACTACTATAATCAGAGTTGAGATAAGACTATTAGAGTTGACATATAAGAGTTAAACATTAATACATATAAGACTAAGCAGTTTTCAAAGTAGCTACCTTGACATTTTTCAAAGTCAATGTCTTTAATTTTTTGGGTATTTGTCCTCCACCTTCACAAAAAGCCTTTAAACCCCTATCAATTAAACGATATTAAGTAAAATAGAAAATTCAAAATAGAAATATCATGTTGAAGTATAGCCTAAATTTATGCTTACTCCATAGTTGGCAATTTCAGTTTGTGACCCCTTGTTATTTTTCCCATTGGGCCAAGATAATAAAGAGTCATCAATTTTGGGACAACCACCACTAATTCCTAATGTCTAGATCTGAGTAAGAATAAAATAAACATTAAAATAAATAAATTTATTCATTATTAAAATTATATTGAATAATAATACTTACTGGACGTTAAAAGAAATTAGGATAATTTCCTTTCCCACACTAGAAAAATATTTGAATGCAGTAGAGAAGTACTCATTCACATCCTCAATATGTGTCTCCACTTGACTAGTGATTGAAGGAACTGAGAATCCAACATTCTTTATATCAAAGTTTATGGCTCGGTATATAAATAGTTATAAAACATTTGTAATTATTTTCATATATAGAAATAAGCTAAAAATGTGTATTGGAATTTTCTATATTGATAGATCCTTACCTTATCCATACTTCCAATGTCGAAGTATTCATCCAATCATATCGGAATAACTCTATAATATCATATAAGAAAACCTGTTAAATTGATCAACATTTGTAATCCAGAGCTTTGGTTGGCTAAGTATCGACACAAATATTTATATTTACTTCCCAACTCGTCGAATGTGGATTTTGGAATAAAAGATGGCTTGGGCATAGGAGGACGACTAGTAAAAATTTTACTTTTTGGTTTGCAAACCTGTTAATTAAATTACATACTTATATTATACGAGTTCATATATGCAGTCAAATATGAAAAACATGGTAGAATTCAAGTATACCTTGTCATTGATAACCAAGTGTCTAGGCCAACCCACCATAGCACCCTCTGCTTCTTCAACTGTACTATATTCAAGATTAGGTATGTGTAGTGGTTTGTCCCCCATTCTGTCATACACAAGATGGATGGGCACACGACAAATGTCATCAGTAATTTGTTGGAAATGCAATGTATCACCAAGGTTGTATACCTTTCCCACTGCCACAACATTATATTCTGGAACCTCCACTGCAAGTTTACAGTTCATACCAACCTAGAATTGAAATAATATAAGTTATATATATATATATATATATATATAGCGATAAACCAGATACCTACTACAACTATATATATATATATAATCATATATATATCATACTAATAACACAACATATAGAACAAAAACTTACTATAGATTGTTGTGGTGGGTCATTGGGAGTGCTCCCATGACCTTCTACAGTTGGAGCATGGGCTTGTACCTCATCATCTGAGAGACGTGCAATTTGAGTAGGTTGAGAAGGTTGAGTAGGCTGAAATGAAGACATTATTTCTTTTTACTTTCTGTGCTAGTAATGCTTCAACTTCCTCTTATGTAAGACCTCCTGCACGACCTCTTTTAGGTTGTGAAGGGCCAAAATAAGACTTCAATTCTATACCAGCTCCTAATCCCCTAACACGGCCAGAATGCTCCCCCATACCAAGAGCAACTGATAGTTCATCCATGCAGCCAGTTAGGATGAACTTTCCTTCCTTCCTTTGCTCATGGAGATCAATCTATTCATAGTTAATAAAAATATTAAATCACAATATCAATTAGATATAAATAAATCTAAGTTTGTAGGAGTTACTCTTTACTTAGTTGGGATAAACCTATCATCTTTTGTGCCGCCTCCTTAGTTGCAGGGTTGACAATTTCACCTACTCCGATTCTTTCTAGCATTACTCCACTGCAAGTGTTGGGGTGGACGCTCAACTTGAGTTGTACTAGACTCTTCTCCAGAAGAGAGTTGCTTCTCTTGTAGTTGGCGGCAGAAGGCATAACCACCGGGCCCCAAGCGATGGTCATGCACATTTTTGGCCCGTCTTTTCTTTTGGGCCTCGTGAATAGCCTGATCATTTAAAATGAGGTATTGCAATTTAGACTTGGCAAACATATATAAAAAGATTCACCTCCTTAATTGTATAAATTAAAGATTCATGCAATACATCACAATCTTTATTACCTGAAACTCTTCCAATTTCCTAGCTGCAAAAAATCTTTCCCATACCTCGGGATCTATAAAACCATATATAGCGGTTGCTTTCTTATTTTGTTTAGGATTATCTATAAATTCCCTTTTGAGATATATCTTAAAAGCCCTCCATCGTACACCACAACGTTGTAGCACTCTTTTCTTGTGATCTTTTTCATTTAGATGAAAAATACCCTATACATACAAAATAAGCAATAATGTTGTCTTAAAAAGGATATGTCTTTCCAAGCAAACTAAATTAGAATCAATAAATAAAAAACATATTAAAATAATATCACTTCCACTCACAGATATATCTTTCCATAGGAGGTCTTTTAAGGTATTAGAAACATCATGCCAATTTTCTATATATATTGCCACCTTACTGTGCACGATCACCCCTACATAATGCTTGAAAGCACTAGCATGTTCCCCAATAGGTGCTCCTACAACATCAAACTGGACTGCCAATTTCTCCCCTTTAGCCTTGAGCTCCTGCAGCCTACGCATCAGTGTGGGACCTCTACTTTTCTTAGCATCACCACTACCATCCTCATGGTGCTCATGCTCAGAATGTTCATCTTCACTTGCCATTTTAGAACATGCAAGTACACATGATAAAAGAAACATAAGTGATAATAAAAGCACAAGTGGTTGAATGATATATGATGTATATATAAAAGATTACATGCTTGAATGATAATAAAATAAATAATTCAAAGAATGCATGCCTCTAGTATTGGTTGAGTTGTTAGTCATGTAAAATTCATTCATCATGGTCTTGATGTTTATAGTATTCATCGGTGTTATCTTCAACATTTACAATTGGCAAACCAACTGAGAATGGGCTAGAATCATCATACTTTTCGTAGTATTCTTCTTCATTTATAGGATCTACAGTAAACTATCTTTTTCCATGAAGAACAACAGACCAATTTTTATTTGTCGGGTCATCAATATAGAATACTTGTTTTTCTTGGTCTGCCATGATGACTGGCTCATCTTTCTCACCAATCTTTTCAAAAATTCACCAATATGAAACCCAACTCATCCACTAAAACTCTTTTATTGTTGTCAACCCAATTACACCTAAAGATAGAAACTCTGAAATTTGTATAGTCCAATTCCCATATGTCCTCAATGACACTGTAATATGACGTCTCAACTTCGTGTGGTCTTTTATCTTTGGCACTAGTAAAATACAACGAACAAACTTGAACAATGATCCCACTATTTTGGACACACTACTTTCATCTTGACGCTTTGTGTAGTATGAAAATCCATTTATATCATAAACTTCATATGACATGACATCCATTTTTGTCTTAAAGATGAGCCATTTTATGTTCTCAGCAACATTATTCAGTGATTCAGATAGTTGATTAAAGATTTTCTCTTCAAACCACCTAATAAATGTTCGATTATGCTCTCTTGCAAACCACATTGAACTGGGTCGCGGATGATTTCTCTTGATAAGATCATTGTGTTCTGTGATGTAGCTACTAATTTCATTGATTTGTGTAAAATATACAAATGTGCTTGTTCCCACAACTCACGACTGATTCCTTTCACTCGTCCTCCTAGAGTTCCTTTGCTACAATAAGATTCAGTGTGATGGGAATTTTTTAGATCGCTAGAAATTTCATTGTAATTCAAAAAATCATTGCAAAAGTCCATCACCTCCCTAGCCACATAACCCTCAATAATACTCCATTTAGAACGATAACGATTCCAAACATCACCTTTATAAACACTCATGTAGCGTTCAAATGGATACATCTAGTGTAAGAAAATTGAACCCAACATCTTCACCTCCCTTGTAATATGTACTACAAGATGAACCATGATATTAAAAAATGAAGGAGGAAAGTACATTTCAAGCTGACACATGGTAACAATTACATCTTTCTGTAATTTATCGAGAGTATCAGGATGTATCACTTTGTTGCATATTTCACTGAAGAAGAAACAGAGTCTTGTGATTGCAAACCTTACTTGCTTCAGCAATATAGATCGAATAGTCACAAGTAAAATTTGTTGCATTAAGGTGTGACAATCGTGAGATTTGAGACCTATTAACTTCAGATCCTTCTTTGATACCAATCTACGAATATTAGAAGAGTATCTTTGTGGAACCTTAATATTATACAAGCACTCACAGAAAGTCTTTTTCTCCTGCTTTGACAAAGTGTAACAAGTTGGTGGTAAATATGTGCGGCGACCCCTGGTCGCCATTGATAATTCTTTTCTTATACCCATTAATTCTAAATCTTTTCTAGATTTGATGTTGTCTTTAGTCTTTTCTGGTATGTTCAATAGCTTACCAATGATGCTATCACAAACATTTTTTTTTCAACATGCATGACATCAATGCAGTGTCTAATTGCCAAAGATCTCCAATAAGGAATATCCCAGAATATTGACCTCTTCTTGTATAGAGATTTGTCACATGCGAGAGTACAACCACTTGAACTCTTTCCAAATTCATTAACAATATGTTTCACCCTATCATATACAACATTTCTTGGTATAGGTTTAGGAGCACTTCGTTCCTCAGTTGACCCATTAAAGGTTTTGCATTTCCTTCGATAAGGATGAACTGGTGGGAGAAATCTCCGATGACCAAGATATACGATTTTACCACCATATTTCAGAGAATTAGTATTTTCCTCACAAATAGGACATGCTTTATATCCTTTTATGATATATCCAGACAAATTTCCATAAGCTGGAAAGCCATTAATCATGCAAATCAACACAACACACAAACTAAAGATCTCTTTACGCGAAGCATCATATGTCATAACACCTTCTTCCCATAGTTTCATTAGGTCATCAATTAGAGGTTGAAGGTAAACATCAATATCATTTCCAGGTTGATAGGGCCCTGATATCAATATTGACAACACGACATACTTATTTTTCATACACAACCAAGGAGGAAGATTGTATATAACAATCATAATAGGCCACGTGCTATGTTGGCTGCTTAATGTACCATAGGGATTCATTCCATCTGTACAGAGTCAAGTCATAAGTTTCTTGATTCTTTACTAAATTGAGGGTATAATAAATCAATTTTCTTCCATTATGGTGAATCAGATGCATGTCGTAGGACGCCATCATCATTGGCCTTTAACTCCCAATGCCAAGATAAATTTTGCGCATCTTCTATTTTAGCAAATAAGCGTTGAAATCATGGTATTATTGGTAGATACCACATCACCTTGGCAGGAGAGCCATTTTTAGCCTTAGCTGAATTTGTGGTCTTATACCTTGACACACCACATTTTGGATAATTTATCAAATTACTATTGTCCTTCTGAAATAGCACACAATCATTTGGACATGCATAAATCTTCTTAGCCTCCATTCCCATTGGGCACATTATTTTCTTTGCTTGATATGTTGAAATTGGAAGCTCGTGGCCTTCAGGAAAAATTTTCTTTAACAAAGACAACAGTGAAGTGAAACTCTTATCACTCCACCAGTTTTGAGCTGTAAGAGTATATAATCACATCACGACACTCAACCTCGTGAACTTAGTACAACCCTTATATAATGGTTTTTCAGCATCGTAGACAATGTATGCAAATAAAGAAGGTGGATCAATGAAATTATCCTGACAACTGTGTAACATCTCATCAACCAGATCATCCTGAATTGGGTCATCCTGAATCGGTTCATCATTGACATTATCATCATTATCTATATCTTCTATGCCACAACTATTAGTATCAACATTTTCTGATCCATAATTAAATTTCTCTCCATGCCAATACCATTCATTATAACCTTGTATGATCCCATTGCATATGACATGATTCGTAATTTCCTCACTAGTATCAACTTTCAAATTGTTACCACAATTTCTACATGGACAATATGGCCTATATGTAGGTAGTTTCCTATGTTCCTCAGCAAATTTGATAAATTCATCAATACCTTTGGCAAACTATGGACTGCAATGGTTCTTGATAGACATCCAACTTCGATCCATTTTTTATATCACATTAAAATTAATTATAAAACTAAGCATTTAATATTGATACTATAAGTTGTAAGTTTTTATTGATAAGAAGTTAATTACTTTTATACTAAAGTGTACCACCTATCCCATTTTTTAATATTTAATTTCACTAGTAATTGTATAATGTTGTTTAGTCTTGAAGTAAATTTCAGTAGCATTTCCCCTAAGTTCTCCAAGTACACCGATGTAAATGGAAAATAACCACTCACATATGTACCCAGAGAACAAATGAGGAAATTCTACTGAAATTTTCTTCAAAACTAAATATACATTATACAGTTACATCCTAAGTGAGATTAAATATCCAAAAAAGTCCCAAACTGGGGACTATCCAAAATTTACTCCTAATGAGTAAATTTTGAACGGGCTTCTAAGTTGATACATAAATATATTATTGTCATATTTATATATTAAGTTAAAGATCATGCATCGATGATCTCATCTACAAACCCTAAAGTGTCAATCTGAGACTACACAATGTCTACCCTCATATTTCTAGAATGTATACAATGATTACATATGTGATTGATAACAAAATGTAGATATGAAAGAATGCATATTTTTATTATTGGTTGATTTGAATCAAAATGAAGCCAAATAGCACATTGAGAGAGTGAGAATATTATACCTCACTTGAAGGCTAAAGAAGAAATATATGTAAGTCAACAACACCTGCAATAACACAAATGCACGATTCAATTCTGTTATAATTTATTAATTAGGGGTCAATATACATCAATTTTAGAGGAGCAGGAAGAATTAACAAATGTAAGATTGACAAATCTTGAAGTTTCAACAACTCAGCCACCACAGTCGTGCTACCCAGCATGGCCGTGCCATCACCACGGTTGTGCTTCCCAGCACGGCTGTGCTACCTAACAAATATTGGAGTGAATCGAAGAGAAGGAACTCGCGAACTGACCTGGGCTCAAAATTTCCTTGCTGGTCTCGCCTACGAGTCGAGGGAGCCATCGCTAGGTCAGAAGGAAGCTCGAGCAACAACACGACATCTCAATAGTAGTAGCACGGCTGCTAGGTCAAGCTCGAGCAACAACACGGCGGCTCGGTAGCAGCAGTACGACCGTCGGAAGGGACATGGCATCGGGGATGCTCGTCGGAAGGGACACGTCGTCGGGGATGGCTCATGGGAAGGGCACGGCGGCTCAGTAGCAGCAACACGGCCGTTAGAAAGGACACGGTGTTGGGGATGCTCGTCGGAAGGGACACGACGTCTGGGATGGATCGTGGAAAGGGCACGATAATAGCAGCATGGTGTCAGGCAGCACGGCATGGGAGTGAGGCATGATGCGGGAGAAGCAACACGGTATCTTCTTTCTTCACCCTATCGACTAAAGTAACGATATTGATGTACTTAGTAAGCGGACCTGAAAAACACAGGCACCACTTCACATGTAGCGTCAGTTTTCTTTGTTAACCGACGCTATAGAGGACCTTATAGCATCGGTTAACAGAGAAAACCGACGCTACAGGTGAAGTGGTGCCCGCGTTTTTCAGGACCACCTGTAAGGTCGGGTAACCTAAAAAACCGACCCTATAGAGTGGTGCTACGAGGTCAGTTATTTTTAGAAAACTGACCCAATAGGTCTAGAGTGGTGCCCACATTTTTTTACCCTGTAGTGTTAGTTATTTGAAAAACCTGGCCCTATAGATCGAGGTGTGAAGCTAAAATCGTGTGAATTTTCACTGCGGGAAACCTGTAAGGTAGGTTTTTATGATAAAATTGATGCAATAGTGTATTAGGTCGGTTATTCTAGTAAAAATGACGCTAAGGGCAGCGACGTTATTGGTCAAAAATGTAGTAGTGTATAATTCATTCTCCTTCTACTCTACTTGGTTTTAATACTCAATAAGAGGTATGGTTTGATCATCCTGCAAATTACTCTAATCTTGGTATTTTTTGTTGTCCATGATATGTCTATTCCAATAAAGGAAAACTTCATCCTAAAGCAACAAAGTGTATTTTTTTTTAATTTTATGTTGGTGGTGAAAGGGATACAGATTCTGGTGCACTGAGCAAATTCATCAAAGTTCATAATTGAATGAAATGCCACATTTGATGAATCTTCTATATTTTCCTCAAAATAGGATGGTGTTACCTCTTCTGTTGCACATTGTTCTTAGAATTCCACCAAGAAGGTGGAGCTTGAAGTTTACTAGCGGATAGGACCCAGGCTCCTATTCATTTTCTGATTCACTTCAAAATGATTAGAATATGCCTGGGTCCTTATTATAAGTATATTCTTTTATCCTTTTAAAAAGTATTTCAAACATAGTGTCATGTACTCATAAAACTAAAGAGGCAGCAATCTATCCCATTTACATATAGGTCAGAGAATAATAACCTCACATAACTCATTTAGAAAATTTACAATTTTTAGATGAATCCTTCTTGTCATAAAATTTGTGGTACTATCAAAATAATAAGATGATAAGATATCTTGCAGTAGTGTTTTGATAAACACAGAAGTACAAGACTATAATAAAAATGTGCAAAGACACCACTAACCTCTTTAAATAGGTCTCACACCTTCTATAGTAGTGCATGAATACTCCAAATTAAATAGGTCTCACACCTATACAAAATAAGCCACACACCATTAACCTCTTTGATATTCTAAAATATGAGTGTTGATTAAACAAATAGATAATAAGTGTCACCTCATTTTATAAAATACCAAGATACATCAAATTATAGAAAATACTAGTTACTTCCTTGAAATTCTCAAAGAAGGATTAGTGAACATTGGACCGATTGCAAAGATATAGGACATGATCTCCTCTATTAGATTTCTTTTCAAGCTATCATGTCTACCACAATAAAGTTGGTTATGACAAGCAATTAAAGGTTAACTGTTGTTATACAACTTTTTCTGAAAATATATAACATCGTTATATGTACTAACACTTTGTTAATACCAATATTATGCAGTCTATGTCCACCCACAACAGTCATTATGAACTGGGCCTCTATGTCAATGTTAACGTTCCCTATTGAAGAATAATTGGACATCATCCTAGATGATCGTTCCTTAAACCAATTGGCCATACCAAAATATTGGCATTTTCTAAAAGGAAGACACTACAGGCATGGTGAAGTGACCCTAAATTTTGGCAATTATTCACATGTTATCGAGGTTGAGTATGATTTGGCAAGAAATCTTATATCAAAATCCAGTTGGCGTGATTGGATTAGAAAGATGCTAGTGGGATGTAGCGACAGGCTTTTTATCCGTCCAGTTGGCCATAATACCATCAACGTTTGTATAACCAACATCAACTGTGAGACCCCCGATCATCTACGGCGGTATGAGCGCACGGTAGAGGATATCAGCTCGAGCTCGGACGAATCTGATTATGAGGCCCCTGTCAGTTCAGATTTGTCTAAATACAGTGAGGAGCTCCGCGACACAGCACAATCATCAAAAAGGCCACAGTAGGTCCAATTAACAAATATAATTATCAAGACAAAAAAAATGTGTTTACACTTTTTGTCTGAAAGCAATCAATACTCATAGCTGCTTTCTTTTCTGAACTTCAGGAGAAGATCGCCACAATGATAAGTCCTCGAAGTTACTGATGCGGGACCATGTTGGTGTAGTATTTAGTTGTCTATCTATCTAGACTTGTCTGTATTAATAGTTATTTTAATTATGCGCATGTTTAGGGGTACACCAACCCCTTTGTTTAGTTACTATTTAGGGGTACACCCCTGTGTGTGGATGTAAAAAGAGATTAATGAATGGAACTGAAAGGTGCTACATGAATGCTTCTAACTGGAGTGTGTGTTCCCATGAATGTTCCAAATTCACAAATCCATCCTATCTAACGACACATTTGAAACCAAACAACAAAAAGAAATATGCATATCCTATTATGTTACAAATTACTGATAAATTTCATTATAAATGTTCTTTTATCCTTATTATAACTATGTTCTTTTATCCTTATTATAAGTATTTCAAAAAATGCTTGGGCGCCCGCCTAGTCGGATAAGCTCATGTAAAATTACCTCCGATGACGTAGATGGGAATGAACCAGTTCCAATAGACATCGTTGATGTGATGTTGGATAGTTGTGGGGTAGAGCACACTGATCCACCTCCCATGCACCGCCTAACCATGTAAGTTTTAAGAATATATCCTTGAGGTTTCTATCTATATGTTCATTTATAATTACATTATGTAAGTGTGTTTTTTTATCAAATTTTTAGGATACTAGTTAATAACAATTCTATTTAATTTGCAGGTGTTCGCCAAAGACTACAGGCTATGCAGGACGCCCATGACATAGCAAGCATCCCACACTAAGGTCATATAGAATATATAGTGGGACTAAGGTGACGATCCCACCTGCTAAAACAGGTTACCGACAACTACATGTTACGACTGGGAGGTCGTGATTCAGCAACCGTATCTATTAGTAGGAGGACAAATAGATTTCACCAAGAGTTAACATTGAAGAAGGTCTACTAACCTACATTGAGCTAAACAAGTTTATCAGTACTGATAAACTTGTTTAGCTCAGTGTAGGTTAGTAGACCTTCTTCAATGTTAACTCTTGGTAGTGTAGGTTAGTAGACCTTCTTCAATGTTAACTCTTGGTGAAATCTATTTGTCCTCCTGCTAATGGATACGGTTGCTGAATCACGACCTCCCAGTCGTAACATGTAGTTGTCGGTAACCTATTTTAGCAGGTGGGATCGTCACCTTAGTCCCACTATATATGTACTAAGCTATAGTATTGTATGTAAATTCGGTGTTGTTGTTGTTATGCACTATATATGTGTTAGTCTGTCATGTTGTTATATGAATCTGAAACACTTGTGCGTGCTGCACTTTATGTATTGTATCTGTATCATGCTTCCCTTCATTGTGGTTGTATCATTAATTTTTATGAATTGTGTGTGAAAATCATCAATACATGAATGTTTCTACATGTGTCTGAATGTGAAAAAGATGAAATAAATAGAACTGCAGGTTGCTACTGGTTTCTACATGCGTGTGATGAAAAAAAATAATATGAATTAAATGTTCTTATACATGAGTGTGAATCACAAATATATAATATTGTCCATCATGTTAATTTTGTAGGTTTGTGGCCTGTTGTTGGCTGATTTCAATAGATGTCGTAAAACTTACAGTTCATAACTGAACAACAGGTTTCTTATCCTGCGACCAGCCACAGCAGGTCTGCAGACTGACAGAAAAAAAATACATAGGTGTCGGTTATTTGAAAAAAACCGACGACATATGGTTACAATGTCAGTTTCCATACTAGTAACCGACGTCGCTTTCCCTAATGAGGCCAGACAATACGGTCGTGCTGGCCAGTACGGCCGTGGCAGCGGACCAGACATAAAACAGGCGTCGGATATTTGCATAAAACCGACGACATATGGTAACAGTGTCGGTTGCCCTACTAGTAACCGACGTCGATTTCCCTAGAGGCCAGACACCACAGCCGTGCTGGTCAGCACGGCCGTGGTAGCTAGTGAGATGGCGTCGGTTATCACTAATAAACCGACGCCGATAGTGTCCCAGATGGCGCCCTTTCTGTGGCGCGAACGTATATGGTGTCGGTTTCGAAGCTAATAACTGACGCCTATACCCCCTCCTGGCGCGTTTTTGGCGCGTTTTCGGTGGCGCGCGAAGGGTTTTGGCATGGGTTTGAGAACTGACGTGTAACGGTTGGGCTTTTAGCAGCGCCCACATAGGTGTCACTTAGAAACCGACACTAAAGGCCTTAAATAACCGACACTAAAGGCCGGTTATGTACTAGTGTCCCTTATGGTAGTTACGGTGGGGGCAATCTCTCTAGTATTCTTAAAAGCATTTCCATGCCTCGTGAAGGTTCTCTCCTAGTTTTTGTGGGAAATAAGTTATCTTTTATATATTACAGATAGTTCTCTCAGTGGGATAAAATTTAGTGACAAAAGCATCTGCAAGGGGTCTCCATCCATCTATGGACTAGTGGGGCAAGTTGAGGTACCAGGATAGAGCTTTATCTTCAAGGGAGAAATTGAATCCTTTGCCATATATCACTTCTTGAGGAACTCCCCACATCTTGATGGTATCACAGATGTTTTTGAAGGCATCAAGATGATGGTACATATTTTTTCTCCTTGAATTTCCACAGAAGGGCTTGTTCTGGATCATCAAGATTACAACTGGCTTCAAGTCAAAGTTCATTGCATTGAAGTACGAGATGATAATTGGACATCTGGACTCATTGGATCTAGTTGCGGCCAACTCTCTAAGAATTTTTCCTTCTTCATTGTATTCACTCTCACTGTTCCGGTCATCATGTTTAAGTTCATTTTTGTGATGATGTCTATGATGCCTTTTACGGTGATGGTGATGTCGTTCTTCCTTGCATCGTTCTTTCTCACGATGATGACCATATGAGTGATGGTCATCTCTATCTTCATTTGTCTCATTCGGCGGTGGGTCGTGTTGAACTCTTGCATTCCGATCATCCCCAATAAGATTGTCGTCCACATGAGGCAACATGGTGACTTGAGGTTAAGGTGAAAAATTGAATGGATCTGCTTCTAGGTTCCCTGAATTGACTGCATAGTTGAGTTAGGAACTGGACGTGTTAAAACAAACTATTCTACGTACTTGTAGGGTAGCAGATTTAAAGTTTCTATGCAGTCAAGTTTATCACTAAGCTTGAGGCACGGGAGTATAGTAAGTGGACTCAAGTTCTTAACAGTGTCATTTTTCCTTGTCCCCGACAACGGCGCCAAAAAGTTGACTGGCCTAAATCACACATCTAAATGGAGCGGATCCAGAGTAATTAGACTTTTAAGATTATAACCCGACACTTATGCCCCTGCAACTATTATATGGGGTCTGATGTAGTAATTGGGGTTGAATCACAGGGACAAGGTCGGTAAATGGAGCGGATCCATAGTAATTGGACTTTTAAGATTATAACCCGACACTTATGCCCCTGCAACTATTATATGGGGTCTGATGTAGTGATTGGGGTTGAATCACAGGGACAAGGTCAGTAAGTGTTAAGCACTCAGAGTCTCACACTCATACATGTTGAACATACAGATGGGTTGAAAAGGTTGTTCCCTAAGGGATAATGGTACCCCAATCAAAATAAAGAAAGTTAAAGGAAAGGAAATAATAAAAAGAGAAAAAAATTATTACGAGCAGTAGGAAATAAAGATATGGAAGGAAACTTGGATCGGGTTTCACCTACTAAGGTCTCTCTCCAACATGTAAAACTCACACCCCTTCGTATACCCCTATCAAGATTACAAGTGGTCATCAAAACATCTATTCCCTCCTCTCTCGAGATAAGGATAGATCTAGGGTCAAAGGTGGTCTCTCTCTCGAGATAACAACCCAACAACCATAAAACAAACCATATGACCGTTAGCTTTAGCATTCTAACACTTTCATGCATTCATACTACTCCATAACACTGGATAAGGATGGTACTACTCTTTCGAGGTACCAACAATCAAACATCACAAGATGGTAGCTAAGCATACAAGTGAAGTATTAAAAATAAGCATATGGAGATAATCTTGATAGAAGCATATATATATATATATATTCAAAAGGGAGAAAGAATATACATGTTGAGAGAGCCTTAGTGGCTACTCCCAACCTAAGTTAGATGTTTAGCCACACATGTTGACAGTCAGCATAACAACGTTACAAAATGATAGATACATCAACTACCATGAAGAGGGGGGAAAGTAAAATGTGATGAAGATGGTAGATCCAGATAGAGAGAGAAGATGGTGATACACCACTATAATTCTTCGAATCTAGATCTAGAGTGGGCGATGTGGAGGTATCTCCTTCCTTCAAAGAAGGAGGCGGTCAATCTTCTCTCTCCTCCGGCTTCCTTCTTTAGAGACCCAAGACTGATGGTATGTGAGTGACTATAGAATTTGATAGCACTTCGTGGTCCTTGATGATCTGATGATGTGACAAGTCAAGGTGGGTAGCCTATCTATAGGTGTTGCCCATCGACTTAACCATCTAGGTCGCGATCACGGTAGGGTCCTCGGTCAAGGCTTGAATGTGAGGCATTGACCAGGCCGCGACTAAACCTTGGTCAACACTCTGATCCTGCCCGCGGTGTGAAGGTTGTATGTCGCGGTCGAGGGGAGGTCTCGATCGCGGCAGGACCTTGGTCGTAGGGTGTAGTGATGGTGATAGGTGCATCGACCGTAATAGGATCCTCAATGGACGGTATAGTCGCGGTCAAGGTGCTGACCGCGGTCGTGTCTTGGCATGGCTCTACAAAAGGTGGAAGATGTATGTAATTTGAGACTTTTGACCTAAAGTAATAAAATAAGTAGAAAAATCTATAAAAGGTGTGCTAGGAGAAGCATAAATCATATGCAAAAAGTGCATAAAATGAGATGTTACCAGTTGTCAAAGAAGAAACGTGGCTTAGAAGATTGTAAGCAGAATTATATATTCTTAAAAGAACAATAACCATCTATTGTGACAGTCAAATCACAATTCATCTCACAAAAGACTACATGTTTCATGAAAAAATAAAGCACATTGACATCAAGTATATTTCAAGTAAAAAGTGTTAAAGTGTTAGCGTAGGGAAACATTTTTACTAATAAAGAAAATTATGCTAATATGATGCAAAAGTCATCGTGTTTCCGAGTTTAGATACTACCTAGACTAAATTAGTCTACATAACATGCAATGATGCACTTGGGAGCTGGAGAAGGAAAGAAATCTACTATTTTTTTAATGGAATTACATTCAGTCAAAGTGAAGTTCGTTATGTGCCTCAAAAAGATATATTAATCTGATTATAGATAAGGTACAAAATTAAGTGGATCTTTCACCTACTTGTTTAGTGGAGTGTCGAGGGCTCACCCTGATACAGTCTATTTTCAAAACCAAATAAGGAGCCATTTACAGTACGTGTAGATACATGCACCCGTATCCGGGTCAAGGATATCCAGTATTATGTACACGAGACACCATTGACCGTATTCTAAGATTTATTCTACCTGTTTCAAGAACACTCCACTTTATTATTTTTCTGATATAATAAACATTTCATTTCCACCTGTGCAGTAAGTGATCCTGACTAAACTACTAAATTTCATGTACTTTAAATTGCTTTTTTCTTCTCGTTAGTATTTTTCCACAAGTGCTGGATGTATATTTCATTTCTTTTTCTCACATGATGAGCCACGACCAGCCAACAACGAAGCTAACAACCACAACAAAGTAAATTATAGTTGAACCCCAACCCCCTCGTAATCGATGTTTCAACTGATCAGGGCTAGTTTAGTTGGATGTAGTAGAGTGCAATTGTGTGAGTTTGCAATGTAAAAATGTACATCAAATACGTACTTTATCATCCAGCTACACTTTACCAAACAGACCCAAGTTCATTCGTGAAGAAAAGCACAACGGTACCGGAGGAAAACAATTTGTTTTGTTCCTCTTTTTTTTCTAATGTTGATCCATGATGTTGTTGATAAGGCGGTCTGGAGTGTCAATCGTAGTTGTGACTAGGGACGGCATCGAACCGAGCTATATCAGGTTTTGCCTATCTCAAACTCAAACTCACATTTTAAAGCGGGTTGCGGGTCAGGATTGGGCCCGATAAAATTGAAAAATGTCAGTCCTTACCTAGCTTATATAAGAATACTGAGTTTCGGGCCGGGTCCAAATTTGCCCATATAACATTGAATGAGTATTCCAAATTTTACTAGATCTAACTTGCTAACATTAAAACTAAATTAATATGATATATACTTTGTGATCAACCTTCAATATATATATATATATATATATATATATATATATATATATATATATATATATATATATATATATATATATGAGCTCATCTTTAATACCCGCACAGGTAGCTACCCGCCCATCCTTCCAGTCACTTTTTTTTCAAAAGAAAAATTTGCAATCGTAGAGGAGTATTTTATCTAGCTCCCCAAAAAATTTCATCCAAAAATAATATCATTTGTCCCATCAAAATAAAAAAAAGACGTCCATATATTTACTGACTGTATATTTTCTGCGCAGTTACTTTTTTTTATCTCAGAGTTACTTTTGTGTACCATATAGTTACTCTTTTGATCTTAGAGTTACTTTTGTATATCATATAGTTACACTTTTGGATGTGCGGGTAGCGAAAAATCAGGCTACCCGCGCGGGTAATGAATAAATCATATATATATATATATATATATATATATATATATATATATATATATATATATATATATATATAGAGAGAGAGAGAGAGAGAGAGAGAGAGAGAGAGAGAGTGTGTTAGGCTAGAATATACTCGAGTGTATTCAGAGCAGAATACACTTGAGTAGTTTTTCATGATGCAATATTTTTTTCAAAAATCTAATCCATTTATCTTCTTAAACATCTTGTAAATAGCTCATACACAAAATTTGAGCACATTTGGACATTTATAGGCCATGTTATAAAGACCGCAAAATTATACATTTCAAATTAGTTTCGCATGTCAATTTTATTGCCCTTGGATGAGTGATTTATACTCATCCAAATGGACTCAAAATTTGTATGTATCCTAATTACAGTATGACGATGAAGATCAATGGTTTATATTTTGTAAAAAATAGTCTTGATATGTAAACACACTTGAGTGTATTTATACGATATGTACACTCAAGTATATTCTACCCTGAATATATATATATATATATATATATATATATATATATATATATATATATATATATATATATATATATAATGCTTTGCAATCTATGTAGCCGGAATATGTATACCTTATTTGCGTGATCTTCTATAGCAATGAAATGGGTATTGAAAGAACAACAATGGAATCTACAATGTTGTAGTTTTTTACTTCCTTGTCCTATATGTACATACAATGAAATGGGTGTTTGAAGGAAAAAAGATTATTTATCTTCTACATGCGGACATATGAGCAAAATCTACTATGCAATGAGTTAGTTGTTTCTTTATTTTTCTTTAATAAGCTAATGAAATGACTTTTTCAAGTGTTATATACATTGCAAATCAAAGTATGAATGTCATATTTTGTTTTCAGTTGTCAAATTATACATAACTAAACAATAAAATGTTCCATTTGAATGACATTGCGAGATCATAACAAAGAAATCAAGTACATCTATCTGGTTGGATACGTACTCCATATTGCATCAAGTAATATGTATGTTTTTATTTCAAGATAAACATAGATATATACGTACAAAATGTACATAAAATCTAATTTGAGCATTCCGGTTTCCGGACTTGGGTTTACCTCAAGCCATACACGGCCCTAATAAAATATGAGTTTAAATTTTAGGCCCAACTCACCTAAATTATAATTCAGATTTGGGTCCGGATCGGATTATGCGGGATGGATCTGGCCGGCCTGACCTGATGTTCATCCCTAGTTGTGACTTCACATAAATCATATTCATAACGACCTAAACCACTTTCATAAGAATGGAACAAAACAGGTGATGTACAACATGTAAAGACTACAAATCTAAATTTTCTCACAAGAAGCATAATATATGAAGTCATGATTTTAATACAATGCTTCGGGGTAAAAGAACCCTTTAACAAAATCGTTATCAGTAAAACAGTGTCAACAAAACAAAAGAACACAGACGTAAGAAGCAAACTGTAAAGCCAGAGCAGGCTTAAAATAGACGCAGGAGAATTATACACCGTTTCTTTACAAAAGTAATAAACAAGGTTAGGGAAAATACAACAACTACAGAATGACAGCTTAGAGAAAAGAGAATTATAATCACAAGAAGATGAATCATTCACTAGCATAGCCAACTCTGTCCATTGGAGTGACGAACTAAGGGTTTCCAGTAAGGAGAGTGCCCAACTCTATATTTACTTCACTTACTCCAGGCTAGGTGCCGCCTCAGTGGGATTGCCCTCAAAAACATCAGACGAGTCTGGCTCTTCCAACAAATCTTGAGATTGGATGGATTCTTTATAAACAGGGGTTTGTTTGAAATCAGTCGCTCCATCATTGTATGTTGCCACAGCAATGCCACAAGCAACAAGCTGAGTAACAACCACAGTTAATGAAAGACGTCTAAAATCAAATATGAGCATTTTCTAGCTAACAGAAAACGATGAAGGTTGCAAAACTGGCAGGTACCTAAGGAGATGGGACTAGTGAAAGATAAGATCAAGCACACTGACACAGCAAAATACGTGAGTCCCATTATGGAAATACGCTCAAAAGTTCACCACGTTTCAATAATCTCAAGAGTAAATTAAATAGGATGTTTGGTTAAATTATTTTAAAGCTACCTAATATCCAAATAACAGCATCAATAGAAAATTGAAGTGGAACAGTTAATGTATATTTCTATATTTGACGTGTATTGAAGAGAAATATCAAGAAAACTAAACATGTTTTCAAAACGCAATCATGCTCTACAGGAATCTAGTTGTTTTCATAACTCCCCTCTTAAAATCATCTCCATAAGCTAGTTGGTATACAATAAACGCAGCATATTTTTAACAGAGGCATAACTATCAATGTATAAAGAACCTTTTTTTTTTGTGCGTGGGGGTGCGGTTGGGGAGCATACGCTGAAACCTCACATTTTTCAAGTGATGCCTCCATTTGATTGTCAATTATTTAGCCAAAAAAAAAAAAAGCGGTGCCAGGAAGGCCTTACATTTAAAGGATAACGTTAATAACAACCTAATAACCACTAAGCATGTCACCCTTTCTATTAAATCACTTTCCGTGCTTATCCCTCCATCAAATTGTCTAGTCAGAAAATGGGAAACTGGCCCACATATAAAAAGTAAGTTTGGACCAAGGCTGGCAATTTTTGATGCGACAGGTTCCAGAAGTGTACTTTCTTACCCGATCCAGAATTATCAGGTTCTTTTTCAGATTCCATCAAAACATTTAATTTCAAGACTACTGAACATCTCGAACCAAAATCGATCGATTACCCAATTGCGGCTCTTAATTTTGACAAAAACCCAATAACCACTAAGTGTCTCCCTTTCTTTCAAATCATTTCCAAAGTTGGTGTGGCAAAATGTAACCTAACCGTGACTATGACAACTTCCACTACCTTTTCTTAAAGATAACTACAATATAATCTTCTGTGGAAACCAATTGAAGACATGACCACATCTATGAATACAATCTAACTGATCTTAATGGAGTCCTCTATAT